>MQRK01230979.1:0-12033 GCA_001938485.1 Girardia tigrina
AATAAACTGGCAAGATGTTTTAAAATTTAATTCAAGATTTAAAACTTTGATAAGGTTTATTTCTTCTAGTTTGAATTTTTATTATTGGGCTGTGTGAGGAATATTTTAAATTGTTTGAATGTGTAAATGTATGGATGCTGTATGTTGATTTAAGTATGTTGAATTTAGAATGGTGATTCTCCCCTCCCAAATGGAAATTGGTATTTTTTTATTTAAATTTAAAGTGATTGACTATTCGAACATAATTAAAATAATCATTTTATAAGTTTATATTTTTTTAATTTAACAATTAAAATTAAGTTTAATATTTTTTAGTAAAATTTAAATTAAATGCATTTTTAATAATTTGATGACATTTTTATTATTTTGGGATTTATTGAGAAATTGTAAAAATTATTATTTTTAATTAATAATTTTTAGAAGTTAAATATTTTAAAAAATGACTTAGAAAAATTGTTCGAATAATCACGATTAAAAGAGAAATAAGAAAGCCAATTAGAAGGATGACAAACGATGAAAGACTTTCTGAGAGTCATAATGACTCTAAATGTGATTGTATTACAAATTCAAACGAGACTTGTCTTAATGTTCTTTATAGGCTGTATTGTATTATTAATAATGACTCCCAGAAGTATCGCTCGTAATGTGAATCAAAGTACTTCTATAAAAAATAAACCGCATTCTTTGAAACAGAAGTTGTTCTATTTTTTCAATATAACCAATAATCAAGAACATTACTCTATCGACTTGATTGCGCTCATTAATCCGGATTTTGATATGATCTCTCTTTTTAAATTTATAAATCAGATTAGCTTGTAATCAATAAATTGTTTTAGATTTATTTGAGAGGGAACTTTGAACTTTAGATGTCATTGAAAGCAACTTTACATTATCTATATACGTGCAAATACGCTTCTTAAATGCTTTAATTCCTTCTGAATATGGTATTTTGATTATTTGTTTGGTCTGCTCAATGTTTTTTCATCAATCCTTTCTTAACGCATGTTTATGTATATAATTTATCCAATGTAACCTTAATGTTTTGATTCATCTGTTTATTTGTATCTGTTGTCTTTCTATAATTAAGTTTGATATTTCCCATTCATTCGAGTGACAAGAAATTCAAGAAATAGAAGTTTATTATTTCCGATTATGTAGGGAATTTAATATTTGGATGCAGGATTTTAAGAAGAATTATTTGAAGAATTTAAGAATGGTTCCATCAGAGGAAATGGTTTCTGAAAATAAGAATGATAAAATCTACATATCTCTTGTACATTTCTAGAGGGTGTGTATAAATTGTATCCCTCATAAAAGTTTGTAATTTTTTTTGTAACTCCATCTTTCGAAATATTCATAGTTCAAAAGAGCTGGTATATTTTACTCAGAAAATTTAGGAATTCCTTTCAAATTCTTTCAAAATTAGAAACCCATAATTTTTCTCACAAATCAATTGTTTTGTCAATTGGCACACAAGTAAATAAACTGGAGACATCAAGTGTGACTATACAATCGGAATCGCGTTTAATTATCTGATCTAAAATAAAATATTTATATTCAAAGCTATGCTTGATCTCAAATTCATTAGAAATCAAGGGACTCAATAATAAATCAATAAGATTTGCTACTTTGTACTATAAGATCATTGATAGTACAGGACGGAGTGAATGACCAGCTTTAAATTTTAATTTTTAATTTAATTTTTAAATTACTAAACCAAATTAATATTTTCAAATAATTAATAGGCATTTTATATTTAATCAATAAAATTTGAAGTAAATATTTTTTAAAGAATATGAGGGTTAAAGTTACATAATATTTCGGGATAAAAATCGATGAATGAGTGAAAGCACTTCTACGTCTTGTCACAAAGACGATCAAAATTGTGATTGTAATAAATGTTGTAAACAATGTTGGGGTTCTCTTAAAAGATATAATAAAAAATGCCTATCTGATTAATAAATGGACATTTCAAGGTGAATTTAATGCTAGTTGATTTTTCTAAAACAGTATTTATAGTTTTTTTTCTAAATTTTATAATAAAAATAAATTAAAATATATAAAACATGATAAACAAACATATTTTAAAATGATTGTTAGTAAGTTCTCTACCAAAGCGTTTAAGATTTCTTTAATTAACATTTAAAATCATAATGTCTTTATCATTACTTTAAAAAAATTATTAATTAGTATTTATTTTCAACCCGTATCTTTTAAAATCATAATAATTTTGTAAAATATAAATTCCATTGGGCCCTTCGTCAAACATTCAATCATTATATTTTGATTTTTTAAATTTACAGGATCATAAAATAATTAATTTTTTATCTTTAGAAACATTATCACAAGTCGTCTTATATTTGGCTTTACAAGAATGGTAAACACTAACTTTATTTTTATAATTTTAATTATAATACTTTAAATATTCAGTATATCTTTATATACTGCAACGGTATCTATTTCGTATTCCTTATCCTTTATTTGATTTATATTTTATATAAATAGTATTAAATGTTAGTTTTCTTAGATTATGGTCCAATATTCTTTTTGTAATTAAAATTCTTTTTGATTATTTTTTCGGTTTCTTAAAAGGGAATTACAGAGTTATTTCATAATATAAATAACTTTATTCCATAATATAAATAACTTTATTCCATAATATAAATAGATTTAGTCTACATTTTTGTTTGTCATAAAACCGTCTAAATAACTTTGTACAACCTTATTAGCGTATAATAAATATTGATTAATATTATCAAAACCATTATTCCAATTATTGGTATCTTTTTTTGTCGCTGCTTTTTTAAATAATCTAGGAACTTTATTTTAATCCAGAAATGGAAAATCAAAGAAAGAAAAGAACTCCGATAACTGCAGAAATTATTAACAATGTAAAAAGGTGGTTAGAAATAAACAAAACTGATAAAGAAATCCAGGAGTTGACGGGTCTTTCGTATTTTTCGCTTCATAATCTAATAAAAATGATTACGTCGGGCATGAATAAAGCCGAGATTACTTCTTCCAAAAAGGACCAAAGTTTAAAGAGAATGCCACAATAAAACACCAAATATCTTCGATAGTTGATCAAGATAATAGTTTAGTACAAATGGACATAGTGGACTCCTTGGAATCTTCTGGAATTCGAAGTTCACAAAGTTTTGTTTCTAAAATGCTCAAAAAATGAATATAACTAGATAGTGGCTTACGAGAATACCTAGTGAAATGAATAACCAGAGGGTTTTGGATTCTAAGCAAGCCTATGCTAGAGAATTAATGAACTATTCTGACGAACAACTGGTTTTTCTTGATGAAACTGGATTTAATTTGCACACATACAGTAATTTTGGTTAGTCTCGGAAAAATACTAAAGCCTATCCTATATTTCCCGCTAACAAAGGGGAAAACATAAGCTTAATGGCAGCCATTACTTGTGATACAGTGTTATCATTTCATTTACATGACGGAGCCTATAACGCTGAACATTTTATTGCTTTCATAACCACTTTCCTAAAACCTTATTTTGAAGATCATCCCAAATCAGTATTAATCATGGATAACTGCAGGTTCCATCATAGTCAAAAAGTTTTAAGGGTTCTTAATGGATTTAGAAACAGTTTCAAATTTCTTCCACCTTATTCACCTCAATTAAATCCTATTGAGGAATATTTTGTTGAAATAAAAGCTAATTATAAGAAAATTAAACCATTGGCAAAAACTAGAGAGGACATTAAAGAGC
Organism: Girardia tigrina; assembly: GCA_001938485.1. Lineage (NCBI taxonomy): Eukaryota > Metazoa > Platyhelminthes > Tricladida > Dugesiidae > Girardia > Girardia tigrina. The sequence goes on from MQRK01230979.1 coordinate 3,737, forward strand.
GAGTAAATTGCACTTGTTATCAAATAGAACCCGAAATTTTTTAATGTAAATAAAAGTATTTATATGTTTTTATGGTAAACCCAAAATATTGAATAATGTTATTTATATTGTGAAATAAAGTTATTTATATTATGGAATAATGTTATTTATTTTGTTGCATAACTCTGTAAATTATTGTATTCCAATAATTTTTGAATATGTAAAAAAATATTTTTCTCGTGTTATTTTAGGATAAAATTCCCATTTAAGAAATCATAATGTTCATAATTTTTATGGAATAATGTTATTTATATTATGGAATAACTCTGTAAATTATTGTATTCCAATAATTCTTGAATATGTGAAAAAATATTTTTCTCGTGTTATTTTAGGATAAAATGCCCATTCAAGAAATCATAATGTTCATAATATCGATTCTTTGGATTCTTGGTTATTTTTGCAATGAAGCGCGCTGTGAAGGTTTAATTTATTATTATTTTTAATTTTTTAAAAATTTTTTAAAAATTTTTTAAAATTTTCTGTTAAAATCTGTTTTGTATAAGTAAACTTGTAAAATTTGATTAAAAAAATAAATAATTATGTATTACGGATTTGATCATTTATTTTACATTTTTATTTAATTTGCTTAGGGGTATTTTCAGACAAATAAATTTTACAAGAAATATTTATTTAAAAGAAAATAAAAAATATTATATTATAAATGATTTATTTTAAATAAGATTATATAAAAAAAATCAATTATTAAGAACCTTAATTTTCAAAAAAGAAAAATAGGATCCAAAAAAGGTTGAAATTATATCTAATTTTGCAATGCAACTATTAAGCATAATAAATGTTGAAGTCTTCTCTAAAACTTTATTGTTATTCAGAGTTAAACAATTTTATTTTATATTAATCGTTGAATAAAAATTAAATAATTATTCAATTAGGACTTTCAAGTTAAATAATTATTTGCACTAATGTCCAGAGAGAGATGCCATGTCTCAATAATAGCGAAATATAGTCACATATTCTTTAAACATTCTTCTGACATCATTTCAACATCATTCAAATATAATTCAAGTATCTCTCGCTGAAACAAGAAAAATGATTTTTGTTGAATGACACAAAATTTAAACTTAATAACTTGATTCTGATTTTCTAGAATAGTTTCCAAAGAAACCTTTTCCAAAAACTATATGATGATTATTTTTTTAATGTTGCGCTTACTTTGAGTAATTAGAAATGTAAAGATTTATAATAAAAATCCATCCAGATCTGTCATTATTAATTTTCCTTTTAATAAAACATTTTTTGTAATAGAGAAAATTCTATTTCTCAGAAAGAATGTTTCGCAAAGTATAAATCTGTATGATAGTATATAATTTATAAATGATAATACTATATTTGTTCAGAGAAATATATGATAAATAGAACTTTATGGATATACGATTCCGTAAATCTAAATATGGAATTGCTTTGGATCGAGGGTGGAGGAACCCTTCTGAGAGTGGAACAAAATTCAAAGTTTTTTGAGTTTCGATTAACAAAGATAAATAAGCCTCGTTTAAATATTAGAAGTAATAAGTATTATGTTGACGTAGAATTAATACCTTTATGTAAGTATATATGATTACCTGCATAATCATTTTATTTGTTTTCACTGTAGGTAAATATGAAACTTGTAGACAGGAAACTATTAAGTTACACATAAAAATAAAAGAAAATTATATTTCCATCGCGTACAATGATCGAGTGACACGACGATTGGAACACGAATTTTTAAAGTATTCAGGTTAGTTAAAATTTTGTTTTCAATACTATTTAATTTTTGGAAAAAATATCAAAATAAAAGGAAAAAATAAAGTAAACAAATAAAATAATACAAATGAACAATATGCATGTGAGGAATATTTTTGAATGGTGTTTATTGTGTGTTGTTTGGTATGTCGTTTTAGGATTGTGTTTCTCCCACCCATTGGAAGATTGATATCTTAAATATTTTAAAACATCGAGTTATTTAATCAATTATTAAAATTTAAATAATCACTTTAAAATTAAACTTATATTTCATAAATAATATTTTTATAATATTTTCTTAAAATAAATCAAAATTATTTTAAATTTAAAGTAAAAATTATTTTTGTAATAATTAAATTGTAATTTAAATTTGTTTGAATAATAAGTCGTTATTAAAGATTATCAATCAAGAATGATGACGAGCTACGCAAGTTTTACGGAGAATTGTTGTAGTGACAATTCAAATTGTGATATAAATAAATGTAAAGAAAACCCAATTAATGTTCTTAATCATAAACATTTGAGAAAAAAACATATCACATTTAATATAATCCTTCTCCAATTTCATCAAATGTTTCACCTGTATCCGGTAAAAGGAATCTTCATTCCCCATTATGATAAATACAATCATTCAAATCAAACAGGACTGTTGAATCTACTACTTGATTTCAGAGTCATGAATGAGGAATGTTCTGAATGGTTTGTTCTATATTTTGCATGTTGCATGTTGATTTGATCGTGTCTCTCCTACCGAGATGGAAGATTGGTATTTTCTTTGATTCCTACTAATTGAAAATCATCTAATTTAATGTTAAAAACATATTTAAAATATGCTTTAAATGTAATATTTAAATTATCAAATGTCATATTTAATTTTTTAATGTAATTTAAAATTTTAATATAATAATTTAATTGGTACTTCTTTTTTCAATGTTTCGATTTGATTTTAACTAATTAGAGTTTTGGTAATAAATTTGGAGAAACATTTTACCACTGTAAAATTATTAAAATGCTGTGTATTTTTTTATTAAAAAGCTAAGTATTTTATTCAATAAATTCTAAGTAAAAATTTTAATTTCACTAAGTAAAAAGATATGACATGCTAAGTGAATAAATATGAAAAGCTAAGTAAAAAGATGAATATCTAAGGAAAAAAATAAAAAAGATAAATAAAAAATGCATAATTACAAGTACAAAATACATCATTTTAATTAAAAAATACAAAGTTAATGAATCAAAATACAAAGATTATTTTTTATCCTTTATTGAAAAATTTAAGCTTTTTTAGCCTTGATTGGTCTGTCACACTTCAATTTTTCTCCGATTGGCACATTTTTAGCAGCAGCAGGTGGTTTACAAAGACCGGTTCTAATTGAAATGCTAACCACATACTTGCAGATATAATTTTTTAAAAATGCTAGACAGTCGCATACTCCATCTTATGGTTTGTTTTATATTTTGCATTTAAAAAATGTGATTTTCCAAACATTAAAAGCACGTTTTTTAAATTACTCGAAGGTATTCCAACGCAGTATTTTTTCGTCAATAACACTTTTAGCAAGTTAATTTATCTTTCCAGATGGAATGAAATATTCAACTGTTGTATCCAAATCTTCCGACAGCAAAACTTTGTCAGTCTTTGCTCATTGGTCCAAGCACTTAATGAGATAGTAGGAAATCTCACAAATGTTTTCATATCTCGTTCATAAGCTTTCAAACAGTTGGTAACCATCTCAAAAACAGCGATGAGTAAACGAGAGAGAGGCAGTCGCTCACGTAAAGTTCCATCTTCTTTGATATATCGGTTAAACTCTCCAAACCATTGTTGGTACTCCGAGTGAAATGTTGGTATCCTTTATACCAAGTGTTATTCAATAATAGCCACTCATTATTGAAATAGTCAACAAATTTTGGAAAATCTTTTTTCCATTTTTTTAAGAAAAATAATTGATGCTTTTCCAAATATTTTCTTTGAGTATACCTTCTAACTCTCCTAAACATATTCTAACCGGTCCGTATTTTCCTTTTTCAGTTTAGTTAGAAAATTTCTTAATTGAATTATTGATGGAATTTTTTTCTTTTCAATTCCTCGCTCATGCAAAATTTCTAAAATTCTCTTAGGCTTAATTTTAAGTTCCAACAGCTCATTTATAATATTTTTGACATCTTCAGAAAAAAGATGTTTGAAAGAATTTTTATCATGACTATATTCAGCTCTAGCTCGAAATGAGATTACCTCAACACTTGTAGAATCATATAACAGATAAATGCCAGCATCGAATTGCTTAGCCTTAAACTTAGCTAAATTTCACTTATAAAATACTTTCTCTCCTTCGTTCGTTTTATTCTTATTGGAATTGCTCCGTATTTTTTCTTCCTTAATTTTACTTAGGGCTTCTTTACGTGACTTAAAACGAGAATCTTCATCATAGAAGCGACACCTCTTAGTCACTACATTACCTTGAATACTCATTTCTGAATCAGATGATGATTGATATTCAGGTATTTGTTAAGTTTCTTGCCATTTGGTTAGTTTGTAAGATATATCTGGGAATTCCTATTCTTAATATAAAAATTATTGGTTAAATTATAATAACATACATTTTAAAAAAAATATGGCAAATTTTTGAAAAAGTACATTAAATTTCATATTAAACAAACACAATAAAATTTCATTTTTAATGATAAAGGATATAATTTAATTTTAAAGAAAAATAGTTGTATTTCCTTTTAAAGGACACGAATTTAATTTCATCAAACCAAACTTCTCTAAGTTATACTTCTAATTGTTTGATTATTTCTAAATATACACAACAAAGTCGAATGATATTGTTTTTTAAAATACTAATACTGATTGAAAGATAAAAAACAACATAGATTTTTTATTTACTGAGTGATTAATTATTATACTTAGAATTATTGTTTTTTACTTAGAGATTATTTTTTGTACTTAGAAACTATTAATTTACTAATATAATAATTAAAATACATAGGATTCATTTATTTCACTTAGCGTTTTATTAAGAATACTTAACTTTTTAATAAAAAAATACATAGCGTTTTAATTAAAATATTTAGCGCTTAAATCACTGCCATTATTTTATATTATAATTATTTTCCTATTTGATTTCGTAAATGACTCAACAAATTTGCTAAACCGTTAGAATCACTTAACAAGAGTAATAAAAAAATTAATTATAGAAATGATAATAAACAATAAATAGAATAAATAGAGAATAAAATTTTTAATAATAGTAAATATATATATATATATATAATTCAAATATTCAAATAATAAATTTTCGAATATTATTTATGATGATGTATGTAACATCGAAATATGTCCAATAATTATATAAAAGAAGCTTTAAAATTTTAAAAGAAGCGTTAAAATTTCAAAGCATAAAATTTGAAACTTACCAAAAAATAATATTATTAACCAACAAAAAAATTAGATGCAGCGAATTTAAAAATTTATTTTAAAAAATATTTTAAAAATTTCTTAAGCAACAACATATTCACCATTGTTGTCAATAACCAACTGACAATAGTTAAAAAGTTTATCTAGTTGATTTTTTAATGTTTCTGTTGATAAAGAATTAAAAAAGAATTTACAAGCTTCTTCAATTTCTTCATGTGATTTGAAAACATGATTTTTAAAACTTTTCTTCATTTTTGAAAACAAGAATCTGTCATACAGATTAAAATTTGGACTATAGGGCGATTGATAATTTTTTTCAATTTTTCTTCTTTCAAAAAAAAGAGTTGTTTCTTTTCTAGAATGAGGTCTTGCATTATCATGCCACCACCTAAGATCCTTTAGGTTGATGCTGTTAGATCTAAGTTTCCTCTATTTTTCACCGGTGTCATGAAAAAAGTTCACATACGCCTCAGAATCAATCTTGGTACCATATGGCAGTGCTTTTACATTAAAACCAGGTATGGATGGTCGCTGGCTCCAAGGAGCTATTCCGCCCTTTGCTAGGTTGTTTTTTATCCTGCTAGGTGTCCACACACCCTCTCCACACAGTTTGCTCTTGGTGAAGGAGCCGGTTTAGTCGCCAACCATTCGACCATGGGACAGGTATTACAGGTTTACATAGTACCTGTATCAGACAATTAATGAGAGACAAAAATAAATAATTTTGACTTTATCGGGGTAATTTCGATAAGCGACATAAATCTAATACAGAATGTAAAAGCATTTATTTTTCATAAATTTTTAATTAATATTCTTTTTAAAATTTAAAAATTTTTAATTTTCCATGGATAATAGTCAGCATGATAAATAATAATATTAATAATTTTAAAATAAATAATTAGAAATAAATAATTAAAAATAAAAACTAATATTTTTAATTTAAATAAATATAATTCGCATAAGAGTGCTTATATAGTTTTCATATATAAGTATCATCTGCAGAAAAATATTAATCAAGAAAGATGTCGAATAGTGAAAGTGATTTGAATAATTGTTGTAATGACAATTTGACTTGTAATAGTAATAAATGTTCGAAAAACCATATTAATGTTGTTTAAAAGGAGGATGACAATCTTAATAACGCTATCGATTAATGCTAATTCGTATCTTTTACTATTTTCCGTGAAGAAAAAAAGATAATATCCGTTGTTAGGATCGATATCAAAAGTTGAAGTCATAACAACAAAATTAAATGCATATTTTTACAAATTATACAAATTATTTGGATTATTATTAAAACTAATTAATACTATTTACAAAATAATTAACAACATTAAATATTACTTAACTTCAAAAAAAAGTTGATGTATCCTTCATTTAGCACTTTTGTTCTCGATATTTAAAGAAAAACCGAAGGAAACCGAAAATTCTATTTACACTGATGATGATCTTAAAGTTCGTTTTTTATGGCTTCAAATTAATGACGAAACTATTATTACCAAAAATCCTGTCTTTATATCCACCGATGCATTTGATCTATGCCGAAGAAGAGGTTTGTAAAATTATATAAAGTATTATGATCTAATTTATATATGATTGATACCAATACATATCATATCGTATATCTTCATTATTTTTTTGAATATTAATATAAAGAATCTTATTTAGTATCCCCATGGTATTACCACAAAATAAATCCGTTTCATTGATTTGCTTTTAAAAATCAAACTATACGCATATCTTAATCCATCAATTTCAAATATATAACGCAAGTTTTATATGATTCAGTTGCTTCTTTTAACATTTCTTATCCTTTTTCTCTGATATCAATAATATTGTAATATTATATTTTATATTATAAGAAATTATAAGGTATTATTAAAAAGCATCCCTCGTGAATTTAAAGCAAGAATTATTTTCACAACAAACAAAGCCTCCTGATAATTTACGAAAAAATCCAAAACTCCCTTAGGAATTAAGTCCAACCTAATTTACCAATTTACATGTCACATGGGCCTTGTACATTGGAGAAACAAATCGTCATCTCCGCACTAGGATAGCCAAACTTTCTCAACAGAGCAGGAAAAGTTCAATTCTGGAACATCTGACAAGATGTAAAGATCGGGAAACTGCCAATTGGGAAAGTGAATTCAAAATATTGAACTCGAATTTTGATAATTGTAGTGAAAGGATCATCACAGAAGCACTTCTAATTAAGCATTTCATACCATGCTTGAATGTGCAGAGTGAAACATCCAATCACATCAATATATTTTAATTGACATCAATAAATTAATCTACTAGTTACGTAATACATCTAGCATAGCAACCAAGCAATTATAAAAGAAGATCGCTTTACAAATCTCAAAGAGAAGACCTGAAGATGCCCGTGAATAAATCTTATACCGTTAAATGGCGTTTTTGCTATTTATTATTATATTATTATATATTTTTCAAAAATAATTTAGTTAGAGCTTTTTCAAGAAATTGTTCATGTTTTAAAAATTCTTTTTTCCTCATCTGCAATTATAATTGTTAGTTACTCTTTTTAATGTTTGTGAGGATTTATGACGAGTTTAAAATTTTTAAATTTAAAGAATAACATAGCGCTAAAATAATTTAAGAATAACTTTAAATCGTAACAAAGTGATATTTAATTTAACACGAGATTATAAAGTTAACAAAATAAAACTACAAGAATAGATATTTGAAAAACTAAGACAAATTAAGTAATAAATTAAATTTTAAATAAAAAAGTCATTAAGACATGCATTAGTTAGAAAAACATTAAATTATAGTTAAGGAAAATGTTGGTATATTAGGGGTGAATTGTTGAAAATACGAAAATAAAACAAGGGGTTTTTATATAAAGATTTATTTATTATGTACAACAATACAATTTAATCTTAAATGACAGTTGATTTTTGAAAGAATCTATCCTATTTAATAATTTAGATATTAGATAAAAGGGAGAAAAAATCTTTTTCTACCCTTTGAATTTTAAATATATAAAAAAATATAATTTATATAATTATATATTTTCTCGAGTTGCTCGAACCTTTTTCCTTTTTTCGTTGCGAATACAGATTTCTCTTTT
>MQRK01230989.1:0-15786 GCA_001938485.1 Girardia tigrina
CCTTTCTGATTGGCCAGTTTTTTTATTCGAAGTTATAAATAATTTTCGATCGAATTTGTTTAAATCGATCAAGAGATTTTTTATTGGCGCGAGTTTGGTTTGGTTGAAAATTGAAAGTCACCATTGTTTTTTTGTTATTGGAATCAAATTTTGTGAATTTAAAAAAAATAAAATTTTGTTACGGCGCGAAAGTCTTTTTTCTTGGTGAATTGAGTTTCTTAAAAAATTATTGAAAGTCGATATATTTTTTTTAAATGATGAGATCCGAACAATCTATGGACGTTGTGGATATGCTCTTAATCGGGACATTAATCTGTTTTTGTATCGCTGAAGTTCTATGCGATCGGTTCTGCGAGCCTGTTTTGGTTAACGTCATTCAATACATCGAAGAACAGTGAATTAAAAAACAATAGTTTTTCGGGTTACTTTTGGTTATATGCCGACGTTTTTTGGAGCAAAGGGATGTGGATCTACATCAATCCGTATTGGTTGATTGCCGTGAGTCTTGGACTGATCTTTCCGTGTGTCACTATCATCTGCACCGTCCTCTGTTTCGTTCTTGTTAGAAATCCGAGTGTCGAATCGAAAAAACGTGAGATTAACATATTTTTGTCCCCCCAACCTGATGTTCACTCCCCGCCGCCGGCGCGCCGCAGCCACAAAATCGCTGCGCCCGCTCTTGCGCCATCAGACAGTTTAAACACTTGAGAATTATGGAAGTCGTGTCGATTCATCATATTCAATGCCTGCTGCCAAATAAACGTATTTGTTGCGGTCGAGAAACCAAATTTATATTTACAAATATAAGAAAAGAAAGTAACAAAAGAAAAAATCCATGAAACGAATACATTTATTTGAGAATTATCACTAAAACAAAAGAGGAGTCCCAGGACCGTACTTGATCATCCGTACTTGAGAAGCAACATTGCATCACAGCTGAAAACAATAGATGAAGAAAATGAATAAAGTGAAATAAAACTACCCGATAGAAAGAATCAAGTATATATACCACCCCAGGTAGAGCGAGATGCGACATACCTTGGTGAAGGGCCGTTGATTGATAAAAAATCTGTGAGGCGAGTTGTGAACCCTGAAAAAAGAAAAATTAAGTAAAAATCAGCCCGAAATTAAAAAAGTTACCTTTAGGACTATCCATTATAGTTAGGAGGTCAACCGACCCTTCCCATGTAGATCTTCACGAGTTGAACCCATGGTCGAAAACCCCGGATTGACAATCCATTCCTGTCGAAAGCTATAACCTTGTAAAGAACTAGAAATTAATTAGAAAAGACAAAGGTTAATTAAAAATTACCATGAATCACCCGAAAAGTCCAAAATTAGAAGTCGGCTGACAATTCTTCTGAGTCACTGATAACTCGTCCGCATGCAAACTCCGAAAATGTTCAGAGTGTGCCACGACACACATGCAAGGTTCCTATAATATAAGAAAAATTTTAAAAATTTAAAATTTTTTACGAAGACACACCTACCCGAATCGACCAATCCGCGTGAAGGAAAAGTCCAGACACTACCTGGCAGAAATCGATTGGCCCGCGAGGATTAGTAGGGTGTCTCACCAACCCTATAAATACGTTAATCATTTTATCATTATTGACACACAACAATTTTAAGCACAAGTTAACGACAAGTTACAAAGGCGTACATAAAACGAAGAAATCAAATAACCAAAGAAAAGAGCACCGAACGCGAACGAGAGAAAGGAAAACGAACGCAGTGACGATAATAAGGAAGAAGAAAACCGAACGCGAACAGAGATTGAACGAGGAGAGCGGAATCCACGAGTATCCCACTATAATCAACCGACGGTTTACAATAACGCTTCATCCGAGTGACGCGTCGACGAGAAAAGAACTAAACGACCGAGACATTTGANCGGCTTCCGATTTTCGAATTTAACCGTAAATTTTAATTTATTATGTTGATTGATTGAGGGTCACTAATTTTTATCATTTAATAAACGTATTGAATAATATTATTGCGGTTTTATTCTATTTTATTTTATTTTTGTTTATCATAGCTATTTAGGAAGTTTTTAATGAACAGTTTGCATAGTAAACACTTGCTTTCCGTACCAGAGTAGGTTCAGCCCCGTCGCCGCCATCACCGTTTCTCAGTGAGATGTCCCAGGACGTTATGCGTTTGAGCGCGCCGATAGAGCGCATAGAGGATCATCCAGTCCCGATGATTACCAACGTCACTTCGATTTCGGTCGAAGCGTTTCTTGGGAGGTGCTGTATTGAACCCTTCCTCGACATCGTAGGATCGCAAGTTCGTCCATACCGAGCGAGATAGCCGTGAATTCCAACCTAAACTCTAATTTGAATTCAAGCGACCTTCGATCAAAATTAACTTATATTATTTAAACAAATAAATTTTGGCGTAAATTTTTTTCAGAGTTTTCATTTTTGAAAGAAAGAAATTTTTCGAGTTTCAATTTTATAAACATGATTTTATCGTTGCAATTTTAACTTTAACTTATAAATGTTTTGATGTTATTATCGGAAGTCCAATCCTAATTTTATGACTATAGTGAAATTCTAGACGTAACGTTATTATTTTAAAAGAAATTTTGCTAATTTGATAATGCGAATTTAGTTTTGATTATTATTTCGCTAATAAGAATATGTTTCGAGATTTAATTTTGATAATAAGAATTTGCTGCGATAATTAATTTTTTTGTTGGGATTATTTAAATATTATTAATTTATTGTGTGAATTTTATTATTATAATTTTGTTTTTGGCAATTTCAATTGATTTATTGCGTGAATTTTATTATTTATGCTTTTGTTTCTTACTTTTTCAAATTTAAGTTTTTGTTATAAATTTTATTATTTATATTTTTATTTATAATTTTATTTAAAATAAATTTAAATCTTATATTTGTTATATATTTATTTAGATAAAAATTAAATTGATTATTATATTTCGTTACGCACTATGCGCTCTTGTTGCTCATAGTGCGTCTCTTGCGTCTCTTGAAACTAATCTCAATTTCAAGTATTAGTTTGTAGAAAACATACTTAATAAATAAGAATTTTTTTCACAATTTAGAATTAATTAAATTAATTAAAACAATTTATTTTAAAGGAAAGTCATAAATGTAATTTAAATATTTTTTCGTTTTTTAATTTCACAAAGATCTTTTTAAACATTGATATTTGTTTTGAATTTTAGAAAATATTTATTAATTGAATATAATTTCAATAATTAACTGATGATTGTAATAAAATTATTTATAAAATACTACTTCAATAATACTTAATTACTATATAAGTACTACAGCATAATACATCAATACTTCAAAATACTAGTACTAATAATAAAAATAAAACACAATAATAGTACTTCTTAAATAATTCCTAAATAATACTACATTACTACGAAATTATAATTTAATGCTACCAATAACTTCGACTAATCCTAACAATAAAATCAAAATCAATAATATTACTACCTAAATAATACCTAAATACTACGAAATAATACATCACTAACAGAAAATACTACTACTAATACTAAAATTAACTAAAATCAATAATATGAATAAATAAATTCAAATCAACTCAATAATCAAATAACAAGGTAATCATGTACAAATATATTACTTGAAAACTAGATAAAAAATAAATAAACACCAAACAAATAAAATAAAGGTACTAGATTTTTAATTTTTTTTCTATATTTCCATATTTCCATACCAAGACAACTATCAAAGCTTTTACTTTCGAATGGTCTGCTTTAGATATATTGTCAGCATGTGCAATATACTCGATTTATTGAGTGATTTTCAAATCAGATTTCAAACCAATACCAATTCTTCTATTGACATTTATGTTTGAACTGTCTCTAGTCCATACAATAATTTTATCAAACATTCCTCGAACATTAATGGCAGCACCACAAATCTCATCGGAATCTTCATTTGAAGTTTCACCAATTAGAAATATAAGTATTTCCAACCATAATTGATTCAATTTAGTCTCACGCTTACTTTTATGAGAGGAAATTACCCACATTCCACCATTTTTAATGAACTCATTTTCCCACATTCGTTTGATATTTACGGTAGTCGTACATTTTTGTTTTCGCGGTGGCCACGCTTTCTGGATGTTTCTTCTGAGCGCACGTTCTGGTTGAATACAACGCGTTTTAACCTTAAGCTACGCACTTCATTCTTTCATTTTGTGCTTCAATAGCAAACCACGCGTCTTAACGAAAATATTAAAGACTAAGCCAAGAACAAATAAGCGTAAAATTTTTTTATTTCACGCAAGTAAACATTTTTATCAAACACTAACGTAACTTTTTTTTTATTTCATGCTGTCCAGATTCCGATCCTGAACTTATTGAAATCAGAATTATTTGGAAAAATTACTAGAGTTAAATAATTGGCGCATCGTCGAAATTCCGATCTTGAATTTATTGAAATCAGATTTATATTGGAAATTTACTAGTGATTATCAAGAAAATTTGAGATTAAATTGTTGTCTTCTGACGAGAAGTTAAAAAATTAGCACATCGGTGAGACATTACGTTTGTAGTTTTCCTTAAAACCTTTCTTCTTAAAATTATCATATTTAAAATTTTATAAACTCTATAATCATTAATATATTAAAATAATAATTTATATTTATTAAACTGAACTTTATAACGGTGCTTCTGAAGTAGACTAATTCTTACATTACACAAAAGGATATTTTTATTACCTTTTTGCTAATAACAATAATTGTAAAGAAGTTGTTTATATATATTATAAATAAATCTTTATATATCAATTGTCTTGCGTTATTGATAATTAATTGTTGCGGTCAAGAATTAACGCATTGAAATATTATCATAAGTAAAAGAAAAAGAAAGAAAAAGACGTGTGGCAGCAAATATATATATATTTAGATCGTATTTAAATTATTGCTGATTACAGAGAGAGGTCCCAATAGTCCCGTGTCGCTGGATCACCCCGTTGGCCCGACCTGGTGTTTTCCCTAGCAATAAATTAAATAGAATACTCTAAAAGTCGTTTAAGAAATTTACCGAGCTCCTAGTGACAGAAATCGAGTAACTGGCCCTCTCCGGAGAGGTCTTCGCGCCCCGAGTCCGTTTCTTTAATCCACAAGCCGATGGTGATTTCCTGAGCAGAGATACACCCCTGTAAAGTTGGAAGAATTAATTATCAAATATGAAAAATTAATTAAGACTTACGTGAGTCAGCAAAAAATCCACGAGAAATCTCCGCGTGATTATTCACGATGATTAATCCATGATTCACAGACCGTGTGGCACTAGCGACCTGCAATCATACAATCATCAATTCTTATATAAAATCAAAATTACCGAAAAATTCTTAGAGGCACACCAACGAGTACACCCCGACAATGCCAATAACCGGCCAACCAGAATTGAAATTGCAGAATGGCTCGTTGGCAGATTACGATTGGAAGTCGTAGAGTGATGACATGTCGGAACCATGGTATAAAAGACGATCATTTTTAGACACTGAGAATAATTTTAAACAATTTAGAGTAGTTTAAAATAATTTTGAACGATTCTAAATCAAAAGCGCATAGCAGAAGCACAAAAATTGAAATAACACATCGATATAGAACACCAGACAACGACATCCACGAGACACCAAACGAGTAGAATCAGAAGACGATAGCCACCAGAGAAAATCCGCGAACCGAAATAAGATACTTCAAACTACTGACGTATCGATAGACGAAACAAGGAACCGTGATAAATTCCATACCGTAGCATTACTTCCGGAACCGAGTCTGACTGAAATGTAAATTTCGAATTATTATGTTGTGTAATATATCTTTTAATAACGTTCTAATAAATGTATAAAATTATAATTGGTTTTCCATAAATATATAATTAATAAATAGACTCTACCCTTTTAGCTTCCACAGATAGACAAAGCCCAGTCGTCGTCGTAGTCACGATCGCCATAGAAATGTCCCGAAATAATTGCGAATCGACCGAATACGGAGAGAAAACTCTTGAGGTCACACATGATCCCGAGAATTATGCCGACGATGAGAACTTTAGAAACGAAAAGCGACTAATTATCACCAACGTAAGGTCGATACCGCCGAACGATATGTTGGGAATAGTCGATTCTTATATAAGTGTTTACCTGAGTGATAGTCCACCGGTGTGGAACGAAGTTTAGTTGCGTAGACATAAATGACCTACTAATGTAAATAGTCTAGATTATTCAAACAAATAAAGTTTTGTGAATGAAATTTTCATCCTTATTGAGCATTATTAAACACGAATTTTTAGAATTAGAATTTTTAGTTAAGGATTTTATAATTAAATTTTATTTCAGGTAGAGATTTTAAATTTTTCAGTTAGTGATTCTGATCGTTGACTTGCCAATAATTTTAAGTAAATTTTATAAATCTATCATTATTAAATTCACTAACGAAATTGTACAAATGATTAAGAGTATGAGTTTATGATTTTTATAATTACGAACAAATAAAATAATTACGTTTAAAATAAAATCGTGTTTTAAAATGAAATTAAACGAGATGGAATTAAAACGTAATAAAATTAAAAATAATTTGATGCGAATTATCTGCTACAACTTGAGCTAAAATAATTGCTGAACCTGAGTAAATTAATTTTGACTGAAACATGACCTGGTATGAAATAACTCACGCTTTGACGTAAATCAATCCGAAGGAAATTATCAAAATTGAATCAGTTAACCAATTACGATCAAACGAGTTAATATGAAATCATTCTGATTTAACGAACAGATAGGAGTTGTATATATTGAGCGAAGCGATATAAGGTACAATAATATATAGCATATAGTAATATATACGAGTTGATGATTCTATAATGATACATAATAATACTGTTTATATGAATTACGTCATAGATGGGTTGATATGTGATCTTAACACGCTCAATAGGGTTTTCGAGAGACCCGTTTGCACATTAATCTTAGGATCTACACATCTGATATATTGTGCTTCCCAGGATTGGCACAGAATGTTGAACGTCTTGTACTAACTAAAGAAATCATATATGATCTGTCAAAATGAGCTACCGATATTTTGTATAAATTGAATGACATACTTTTCTTTGTACATAAAAATTTCTTCCATAAAAAACGAATTTAAAAATATGGTTAAAAGAATTATTATTTATGATTTAAATGTAGGAAAAGTAAAATTAAATACAAAATACGTTGTGTGGCGCTTCGATTTTCCTTGAATAATCAAATGATTAAAATTTTACAAATTTCAATGATGTAAATAACATTCAATTTTTTTACTATTTTACTTAAAAAATTATTAATCAACTAATTTATTCGAAGCACATTTTCCTATAAAAAAATAATCAGAAATGCCTAAATTAGTTGGAAAAAAATTTAAATCAAAAAACATAATTAAATCAACGAAAATAAAATTCAAATAAAAATGTTTTTTTGTTTGAATAAACAGAATTACCGAAAATGTCGAAGTCAAAAACTGCAGAACAACGAGGAATCTCAATCGCAAACGAATATTTTCATTTTAATAAATTTTGTAGCAGGGTTCTTTACCTTTTTTGTTTCCCTCACACGAGAAAGGTGATCGAGCCCACTACATAATTGGTGTCAGAAGCTATCAAGATCCCAATTCCGGCGACCAGAACTTCAATTGTGTCAAAAATCAATACGAATTCGATTCCGGCGACCTCAACACTCATCTGTTTCTCATCAACAATGCCGATGACTCGATATGAGCCAACAATCGCCACCGATCGTTTCTCTATGGATGCCGACAGACCACCAGGTTGTCACAATCAATTCCTTCGATCTGGAAACTGCATTCTGGTTCATCAAAACAACCCTCAACTCTATTCACCGAGACTCCGGATACCGACAGCCACCGCTAAACTTGCGACGCTTACCGACACAGCGGCTCTTCAAGTTTGTCCGATTGATTTTGGCATTTCTTCATTGAATATTAAATTATCCGGAAATTGTGTCTTCGACATTTTATATAAATATTTTACTAATTTTTTCTATAATAATTCCTTTAATAATTATATTATTATTAAAAAATCTTTATACGTGATGGAATGGTTTGATTTTTCGGGGGGATTAAGTGACTATAGATGCTACCACACCTTTTTCTCTGCGTACAACACACATGGCATCACGTTCCCAACCGTTAGTTATCACATAAATATTTTCTTAAGCATGACATAAAAAATGGATAAAAGAATGAGTTCAAATACATCACTTGCAATCTAAATCGAATAACACAACTTCCCAAGCTGGAAAACATCGATGAAGCAGATAAACTGGAGACAGTTCATCTAGACAAAGTCGGACCCCTACCAGTCTAAAAGAACAAAAAATTCTTAGTAACCATATTTGACAGAGCCACTGGTTGGATGGAAGTCATTCTAACAAAAGATATAACAGCAAAGAAAGTGAAAAAAATTTTGGAAGACTTTAAGTTATTTTTGAGATTTCACTTGTCAATTAAATTATAATAAATCTTTTCTTAAAACCATCTCTTTTATACTATTTAAGAAAATTTTTAATTAATTATTTACAATATTTTATGTTTTATCTATTAAAGTTTATACAGTAGAACTCCAGTTTTGAGTCAAAATCCGATGTTGGGGCAATCCAATTTTTGGTGCAAATTCAACTTTTGGGGCAAAATTAAAAACAATTTTTATTTTAAAGCAAAGTTTTTTAGCTATTTTTTTGGAAGAATTTCAGGATATGGACCACAAAGACAAGCAATAACTGATCAATTCGAAGGAGGCATATTCAAACAACTGTGCAAAGATTATTCAGTGACCAAAAGCCGAACTACAACATACAATCCCCAATGCAATAGAAAGATCGAACGATTCCACAGGGAACTTAAAGGAACTTTAAACACTCACTGCAACGATAAAAATTGGTTAAATAACTTAAATCAAACAGTATTAGCGCTCTCCAATTGCAAGAGAATCGCCTCTAAGCAAATTAATAGGGAAAATCAGAGCTACGCAAATAAACCAATCATAAAAGTTCAAAATAAACAAGGATAAAAACATACAAAACTATCTCGAAGTTTATATAAGAAAATCATCTACAAAAAACTTCAAAAAAAAATCGACGGCCCTTACAAAGTTAAACTGTTAATGAACAATACTATCCTATTAAATATTAACGGGGAAAAATACGTAAATCTGCGAAGAATTAAACTAATAGAGACACAAAACAAACTCGACGGTTCCACCGATTTATAGGGGGCCTGTGTAATCGACACTGGATTCTTGTAATTAAACAATTTTCTTTTTTTATTTCCCTTTGATTTTTTTCCTTCCTTTTCCTAATTAATGTTGACAACAGAAATAGATCACAAATATTGCGAAACAATATTTTAAATTAAATTAAAAATTCTAAATTGAAGAAGCGATTTTATTTCATTATCCGATTCATTCATCTACCTTGTTATCAAGACCGAGGATTTCAGAGAAACTAAATCAAGAATTCTCCAGTTGAAGTCAGTCGTCTCCTAGTCTAAGTAATCGTGGAATATTCGATTTAATATTCGTTTATCTGGCATTTTTTTCGCCCTCGCAACAACCGATTAAATTACATACGTATAAGATTCCATTTAAAGAATTTTATCTATCGAAAGAAAGACAGTTACAAAAATGATGAAGCAGAACCGAACCATACGACGGAAGGGAAGGGAGTGGCAAGAACATTAAGTAATTTCATTTCTTTCGAGATCATACTTTTATTCCTTTTTCTCTCACTATTATACTTCTTATCATTGTGATCAAATCTTGTTGTTTTATCTTTTCCCACTTATTATAATTATTCTGTCCATTTAATACATAATAGTTAAACTAATTACGACCATTATTGAATTTATTCTCAATCATTTTTTGTGGAGGTAAATTCACTGATCGATTCGCGCTTTTTTTATAATTATTTTTATTTAGAATTTTTTATTTTTATTTTTTCAAAATCGAAAACAAACAAACATAATAAGTGAAATCAAGCTCAAAAAATTATGGTTGTTTTCGAATACTAACAAATCTTAGTGACAGAATGTGTAACAACGCGAAAAATTACACAGTGTTGCTATTGAACTGATAATGTGCCTCTAGTTTGCGAAAAAAAATAAGAATTATGTGCCCAATGGAACCAAAAAGACAGCTGCAGAAGGGAAAAGTCGGGATAAACCACTTAGAACCTAGGTATTACAGAAGAATAAAATTATTAAAAATACTTAGCAGAAAATGATGATCCGAGGTAACAGAAAGTGGTCAGCAAAACATGACTTATCAATGACAATATGAACAGATGCAAGTTTAGTTGCAATCAGAGTTGATTTTCAACACCTCTGAACACTGAAATTAGTTACTCAATTACTGTTAAGTAGAGTTTCTGTCTCAAGAATTCTCTCCCGGGAATTCTCGAGAAAACTAATTTATTTGTTTTTCCCTTTTCCCGAGATTTTTTTTAAACTATATTTCGGGTTTCTCGAGAAATATTATTTTTCTCGGGAAAAAAATATATATTTTATGTTCAAAAATCGAAATTTAAGAAATTTAAGCAACTGCTGTAAAAATTGTTTGGAAATAATTGAAATTACGTTTTGATTTTCGAGTCTCAAGTCGCAATATATTTGACTTTCTGTCAAACTTAAATTTTCAGCTGGGAAAAACTCATTATATACGTAATAAAAAAATTGTCAATTGTCATTGTGCTAATTTCAGAAAAAAACTACAATTATCTTTCCAAGTAATATATTTTATGTTCCATTTTGATTTTCGTATACATTGAATTTATATTTGTTTCTAGAATAGTATTAAATTATTGTGGCTGAAAAACTGATTTCACTTTCGATTAAAATATTATAAATATATAATTATCGATCTAGTCCAGAAATTTCAATATAAAATTATTATAACATAATGAAATAATTATATATGGATGTAAATGGAAGTTAGTATTGTTAAAATATAAAAAAAATATTTTGTACTTTATTTTTAAATACCTTTTTAGATTATGGAGAATGAAAACGGGTATTTAAGTAAAAATATATGGAATTATTTCAAAAGAACTGATAATAGTGATACAGTTACTTGCAAATTTTATAGTAAGGCAATGGGATGCAAAGCGTCGTCAATTAGTGGATTACATAGGCATTTGGATGGAGGGAAGCATCGAATGAAACGAATGTTGAATGAAACAAGCAAACCGAATTTTGAATCAAATAAAAAACAAACATTAGAAACATATTTTACTGTAAACAAAAAACAAAATATTGAATATATCGTTTCAAAACTTGCTACCCACGACGGATTTTCAATTAATGCTATTACAAAAAGCGAATTTATTAGAAATAGCTTAACAGCCCTCGGGTTTTATTTACCAAAAAACCCAACAGATGTTTTCAATTTGATATAAAAATATTATGAAAAAAAAGTTAGAAATAATTGAAAAAATTAATTTGATGAAATCCAATAATAAAAAATTCTCGCAGTCAATCGATAAGTGGACAAGTTTTAAAAACAGGAAATATATGAATATCCAATTATATTATAATGGCAGAGAATCCGAAACTTTGGGCTTAATTCGTATAGATGGATCTTGTCCTGCCGAAAAGGCCATTGACATAGTTGATTTAAATTTGAAATCATTCGGTTTAAATTTTTCAACTGATATAATTGCTACTACAAGTGATGGTGCGAGTGTGATGATAAAATTCGGTAGACTTTCATCAGCATATCAACAATTATGTTGTAATCATGCAGTGCATTTAGCTGTTATTTCAATATTTTATCAAAAAAGTTTTAGCTCTAGTGTCCAAAATAGTGATGATAGTGGCTCCGATACCGATTCATCAGGAAATGAATATGACTGGCAATATAGTATTGGTGATACTGCAGCTACTGAATTTAATTTAAAATTTACTATTATAAAAAAAATACGAACTATCGTTAAAATGTTTAAAAACTCGCCTGTAAGAAATGCTTTACTGCAAAATCACATAAAAGAAGACGAGAATCAAGAACTAAAATGTCTATTAGACGTGAAGACACGATGGAATTCAATTGAAATAATGATCGAAATGTTTTTAAGAATTAAAAGCCCAATAATGAAAGTTTTAAAAGATTTAAATTCTGAGCATTTGTGGAATCCTATTATTGATGAAGTGCTAGCTTATGATATATTAAATGCTTTGAAACCAGCTAGAGTATCTGTTGAAGCACTCAGTCGTCGTGATATTAATTTATTATTTGCTGAAGGTGTACTGAAATTTATATTTACAACTCTTAAAAATAACAAGACTGCAATAAGTTCATCTCTTTTAGAAGAAATAAAAACTCAAATATCAAAAAGAAGAGACATTACGTTAGTATCACTGCACAAATTTCTACAGGACCATAATACTTTTTGTATTCCTGAAGATCAACATGATGAGGATAATTTTTTTAAGTTCTAAAAGTAAAGTAATGAAGAGAGCCAAATTGATTTTAAAACGATTGTTTAAAAACACTGCTGAACATGTAGATGTGGATATGGTAATAGAAAATGATGACAAAAATTGTATTACAATTACTGAAGAAATTAATAACAATACTAATATAAAAATATGTAATATGAGCAAGCAATTGGAAGAATCTATTTCAAAAACACTGGCACCAAGCAAAATTGTGAGCGATGACGAATATCGTGTACTTTCCAAAGAAATAAGTATTTATGAAGCAACTGGAAATATAACCGAAAATTTAAAGAAACTAAAGGAAGCAATAATGACTATAAAACGTACTTCAACAGAAAATGAGAGAAAATTTTCTGTTTCATATAACTTTGCATCCAAACAAAGAGGACGTTTGACAGATAAACATTTAAATTGTCTTTGTTTTCTGAAAAATTATTTTCAAAAACATGAAAAATAATATATCTGTTTTATTGAAATTGTTAGTCCCTTATTGTATTAGTTGGAACCAGTAGGTTTTATGGTTATTGCTTCCTTTATTTTTCATTTTTATTTTTTTCAATAAATTGTATTTGTAATACAAAAAATATAGTTATATATGTATGAATATTTTTTATTTAATTATTTTTAATGAATTATTTAATTTATANTTTTTGTTTTCAATAAAAGCAATACCAAAATACCATTTATTTGTTCAAATTTGACTATTTCATGTAGTTTTTATATAGGACTTTTATTCGGGAAATTCCGAGAATTCTCGGGAATTTTAAAAATCATCCCGATTCTCGAGAAATATATTTTTATAAAAAATGAGAATTCCCGAATCCCGAAAATTAAAAAAAGTAGGGAAACCAGAAACTCTACTGTTAAGTTATTCTTGAGATTTCACTTGTCAATTAAATTATAATAAACTCTTTTCTTAAAACCATCTCTTTTATACTATTTAAAAAATTTTTTAATTAATTATTTACAATATTTTATCTTTTATATATTAAAGTTTATATAGTAGAACTCCAGTTTTGAGTCAAAATCCAATGTTGGGGCAATCCAATTTTCGGGACAAATTCAATTTTTGGGGCAAAATTAAAAAAAATTATTTTGGAGCAAAGTTTTTTAGCTATTTATTTCAATTACCAAATCTGTTTTATTTCATTTATTTTTAAATTTTTTTTATCTTTTGAATTTAATTTTTCTTATCATACAAACGTTAAAAATTTTTAAGAAAATAATGTTTTTCATCATAATTTTGTTTATTTTTTAATTCAAAACTTTTTTATCCGTTAATATGCTGAAAATTTTATCACTTGAAGAAAAGATCCAAATAGCAAAAATGCAAAATAATACGGAAATTGGCAGAAGAATTTTTCAGTAGCAAAGGAACAATATCGAAAAATAGATATGAAAAATATTTATTCTCAAAAAGTGAAAGAACATCTTCAGAATTCAACTCGAATTCAAAAATAAAAACGAAGCTAATTTAATCACCGATATCGTGAAAAAAAATGTTTTCCCACGTTGATATTTATCATGATCACGGACAATCGGAAAAAAAATATTAAAGAAATTTTACATAAATTAGAAATTTATAAAGAAATTGATGAAGTTTTTGAGATTTATAGAAAATTGAAAGAATCTAACAAACCAGTAAATGGAACTTACTTCAAAAATTGTGAGAAATCTTAAGATAATATAATTTGCTGCTTTAAATTAATAGTTGAGAAATTTTAAAACCCGACACAATATAAAAATGGTAAAATTAAGTGAAGATCAAAAAATCTAAAGAAAAAAATTGATTTTAATCAAATATATGAGATGCTTTATAATCTAAAGTAATATTATATTGGATTTCTTCATAACGAATTAGAAATGTTTTACACAAATTTCAGAAAGAAACAATGATAAGCATAAGAAAAAAATTTTTTTGGAAGATTTAATTAAAAAAGATTGAAATATTTTCTTTATTTGTCTATATTTTTTATTTTTTTTCTATTTCTTCGGTCTTTCTCTTTGCCTTCTTGTCAAAGTTGCAGCTTCAGCTATATTTGATGATATTTCTCTTGGATTATCCATTACTTCTTCATTATTTGTGAGTAATTTTCTAAAATTATCTTCATTTTCCTGTTGGTCCGCATCTTGCTATAATTTTTCTAATAGCTCATCTGTAAATTCCTCGTTTGCAGTTTGAGTGGCTTTTTCATCAGAATTTCCTTCGATTATGGTTGCTTCATCCAAATCGATTACTTGTTGAAGGATGGTTTTCCCTTTTAATTTTATTTTATCAAATAAGGTTACTGTCTTTAAAACATTTTCTCCTCCAAAAGTTAATCTTGTACAAATTAAATGTTGATTTTTATTTATTTCATTATTATTATAGTATAATAATACTTCATCTATATCTTTTAATGAATTTAACCATATTTTTTTAAATTAATTTATTATTTTATTCACTTTTATACAATGGTGCACTTTGTGCAATCTCAAAATTTCCGTCATTTAAGGATTTTTATCTTTTACTATAGATAATTCTAGAGGCTTCTGTAAATTTTTATTTAAAATAATAAATTGCTCATACTTTTCCAATATTTTTAATATATTTCCCCGATAACTATAAACTTTTATCATATCCTTTCGTAACATAGATAGGGCAGGATCTAGATAGCCATATGCTCGATTTCAAATAATTACAACAATATTTCTTTTATGTTATCTTAAAATTTAATTTAAAATTTATGTGACAATCATTACTGATATTTACTACAATATTTACTACTAAAAATTAGATATCCATGTATTTAAATTTTTAAATTACTTAGAAATTTATAATAATTCATGAAGCCCTATACGTATATTTAAATTATTTTTGAAATATTTATTTTCGATTTTTAACAATTTTTAAATCTTCTTCAATGATAAATTATTTTATTATCATATGTTTATTAAATTAATTTTTAAACGTTTATTGATTGTAAAATTTTATTATTGATTACCAAACTTTTAATGATTATGATAATTTTAGAAAACATTGTAAACGTTCTATTAATTATCTATAAATTTTTTAAACAAAAAATTACACAATTTTATACATATTTTAGAATAATATTATTTATAAGATTTTTACTTCTATTAATTATAGTAATTGGGTTCGTGATCAAAATTCGAAGTCATAATTTGGAACCTTTATTTCTACTACAATTTTCATTATTGAAACAAATTTATGAGGAACAATATTTCAATTACATAATCCAGATCTAAAAATTCTAAATATAAATAATAATATCGATGTATAAATATATA
>MQRK01230989.1:25500-41730 GCA_001938485.1 Girardia tigrina
ATCGTGAACATCTAAAATATCAATTTTCCATCTGGGTGGGAGAAACACATTTCCAAATACTAAACTCAACATACAAAATTCAACAAACCAATTCCAACATACCAAATTTAAAATATTCCTCACAACTCTTTTTGTTATTGTTGTGAGAGCGAGAGAATTTAACGCTTGGCAACGTTAAATCATATAATAGAGATGGAAAATGAATCGAAATTAACATTGATTATTAAAATTTGAAAATACAATTAAACAATTAATACCTTAACCACACACCGGAGATTCTATCCACCAACTACAACCGTTTTTCGCGTCCGAAGATTTTATGCGTTAGCGACAACTTTTTTTTGGGAGTGAATTTTGCGAAACTCGATTATAAATTAATACATTAACGACACTCAGGGAGATTCTATCCCCCGACAACAACTGTTTTTTTTTACATCCGAAGATTTTATTCGTTAACGACTATAATTTTTGGTGGTGATTTCTGTGAAGTAAAGTTATTTTGTTATTTGTTCCTCCATCACTCTTTTCTTGTTAAATATACTTTGGTGATAATCATTATTCCATTTTCTTTTTTATCTTTCCGTTAACTTAATTATTTATTTGTATATAATTTTGTTATATACACTCGAGCCGTTGTATTTCGAGACTATATAATTTCAAAAATTGCGTAAACTAGTTAAGGAAACATATTTGTTTGATTAGCTCGTTTGCATAATAATATAGTATTACAATTATTATGACCAGTAAAATATGATTTCATTATTTTCTGATCTGAAAGATTGACTACATCATCGAAAATAATTAAATTCTTCATATCTTTTGGTAATGAATCACACGGTACAATTTGATTGGGGTCACTGGAAAACAATACTGGGATTGCTTTTTCTGGATCTCTTATTAAATATTTATTGTGTTCAATATTCAATTTCAATATTCAATAACAATTTTTATTGAGAAATCTTTTGTAAGCGTAAACCAAATATTCAGGTGGTGGAACATAATCTTTATTTCCCAATTCCAGTTTTATCATTTCCAATAACAAGTTTTGTTTATCGAAAATATCACGAATTCCAGTTTTTGTTAAAGAACATCCGTCCTCGAATCGAAAACCATTTGCAATTACTCGCAATTCCGGTTGATCGATTGTTGTGGAATAAAAGATTAGATTATTAAAATCCAGAAAATTATCTTCCAATAACATTTTTGACAATAGAACATTTTTTCCACATCCCGATTCACTAAAATTCTGAAATTTTTCGGGAATAATTTATTATTAAATTTTGATTCATACATGTTTAAAATATTCAATCGTTCCTTCATTTTTTATTTTTGAAATTTTTTTTAATTATGAATTTTTTGGAAAAATTATTGAAAATTTTTTTAATTGGAAATTTTTTGAAAAATTTTTATTTTGTTTTTAAAGAAAATGATTGAAAAAATTTTTGAAAATGTTTTGAATATCGATGAGATTAATAGTAGTAGTAGTAATGATGATAATCTCATTGATAATATTTCTTCTGATGAAGAATTGAATGATGATGATGATAATGAAGAGATTAATAAAAATACTTATGATGAAAAAATAAAAGATTTCAAAAAGATGTATTTATGAGTTTTAGATTTATGAATAATTTAGACATAGAAATAAATTATAATGAAAGATTAGAAGAAATAAGTGATATGGAAAAAGTAAAAAATAATCTAAAAGAAAAAATAGAAGAAAATAAAAAGGAAATAAAGGATTTTATGATAGAAGATGAAGAAAACTATTACAATGATACTGAGCATATGGTGATAAGTTTAAAAACAGAAAAATCAATATTGAAAAAAATAGAAGAAAATAAAATAAATATATTAGATATAAATAAAAAAATTATTAGAGAAAAAATATGAGTTAAAT
Source organism: Girardia tigrina (assembly GCA_001938485.1). Classification (NCBI taxonomy): domain Eukaryota; kingdom Metazoa; phylum Platyhelminthes; order Tricladida; family Dugesiidae; genus Girardia; species Girardia tigrina. Next base: position 27,401 of record MQRK01230989.1, read on the forward strand.
AAAGAATTCTTAAAAGATGTATTTGATCATATTACACCACATATTTTTAATATTCAATTTCAATATATAAATGAAGTAAAAGAATTAAATAATCGGATTGAATCGTTAAGAGATGAAAATAGGTCATTAATAAGGGAAAATAATTCATTGTTAAAAGATAAAATTTCATTGGTAGATGAAAATAAATCATTGTTAGATAAAAAAAATTCATTGTTAGATCAATTTAGTTTATTGTTAAATTAGAAATAAATTACTCCCTCTGTTCCGAAATAATGTTTACATATTACCATGTAAATACATAATAAATGTAAACATTATTTCGGAACAGAGGGAGTATTACATTATATAGTAGTATAGTATAATATAACCAAAAATAATTTATAAAATTTTTATTCATAAAACAAATTTTTCTACAGTAAATAATTTTATTAATATAAATTTATTCTATGGAATTTTTTTTAAAAAAAAAGGGGAAACTGCCGCGATTTTTCGGATATTTATTATATATATTTTTTGAAACATTATTAAGCATTCATAAAAAATTTTTTTATTCAATATCAGGAATATCTGCAGTATTAATATTAAAATTTAATTTTTTATTATAATTTTTTCCATTTTCATCATCCGTATCACCAAAATTTTAAAATATTCTTTATTAACCAATAGAAAATTTTCTTTTATTATACCAATTCTACTTTCTCTTTTTTTCTTTTTCATTTCTTTTTGAATTTTTTTTATCTACTTCATCCATTTCTTTTAAAAAACTTAATTGAAGATTTTTATTAGTACTTATAACATTTCTAGCTACATTCAATTCTTGTATAATTTCTTCAATTTGTCCTGACATTCGATACATAGCATTTGCGCTCATATCTAAAGCCGTTCTATAAACTTGATTTTCTCTTAAATATCGAACTCATATATCAGCTTGATTACCAAGAGATAAAGTTTTAAATTGTTGAACACAATTTTTCAATGATTCTTTCAATTCCTTATCTTTTTTCACAAATCTAATCAAATCTTCATCTTCCATTTTATATACAAAAAATAACTTTTTTATTTTTTTCAGATTCAGATTCCGTATCTGAAATAGCTTGAATACCTTCATATCCCTTTCCAATTAATTATTTTTATTTTTTTTTACTTTTGTTAAACTCTTGAATATTATTTGATTAACATCATTGTTTCATTATCTTCTTTTTCAATTTTTTCATTAATATTATTAACAAATTCTTCAACTTTATTTTGTTACTTCTACTTTTTCCTGGAACAGAATGTCTATAGAAAGAATTTATTCCAAAATCTTTCAATATTCGATTTAATTTATAAGGTGAAATATTCATTTTTTTTACATATTTCACTTTGATTCAAAGTTTCTTCTTTATACTTTAAAAAGTCTCTTAATTATTTTTTAATTATTTTCAGAGTTTAAATTCAGAACATTAAGTTTAAAATTTTTCGATATACAATCAAATGGAAAATAATCCAATTTAATTAAATAGTCAAGATCATTTTTTTTATTTTCACTCATTTTTGTTTAAAATAATACGAGTTTTCAAAATGGATTGCGAAAAAAAAATTTAAATGATAATAATGATGATGATGAAATTATGAATGAATTAAAATTTTTTAAGCTTTAAATTTAGAAGAATATAATATTCCTTATGAAATGGAATATGAAAATACTTTTATTTATTATGATAATGAATTTTAAAATTTTTTAAAAGAAAATGAATAAAAAAATTTTTAATTTTGAAAATATGTATAAAGATTTAGAAATTATAAGGTGCAGAGATTTTACATTATACGAAAAAGAAATTATAAAAAATTTATAGATGAAAATTTTTTTTATAATATAAAAAATAAAAAATTAAGAAAATATTTATTAAAAAGAAATAGAATTTTTGATTATGTAGTAAATTATAGAACATTTTAATTTTTATTTTAAAAAATATAATATTACCAAAAATACAATAAAATTTTAATTTTTATTCACATAAATAGCTATACTTCGGTATGGCTTTCCGCTATCCGATTTTTTATTTTCTATGTTCTTTTGGGATAATATAGATTTTTGAAAAATATTATGAAAATTTTGCCAAAAATCTATATTTTTTAAAATTTTTTAAAACATTAAAAAATAGCCTGTTTTGCAAAAATAATAGATTTATTGGAAGGATTGACGCGTTACAACGAATATCTATTACTCCCGTATACAATGTTATATCCACTTTATCTGGTTAATATTAATCGTGTTATTTTTTTGTGTTATCCATTTAACAATTTCACCGGAATGTCGGTTGAAAGTTATACTAGAGAAGTTTTTTTTTATTTCGTTGTTCTATTATTTGATCTATTACTTGTTGTTTTTTTTTACGCTAATTGTTTGCAATTTATTATTATTTATAGTATTTTAGTATTTCAGTTTTATATATATATATATATATATATATTTTATATTTTTAAGTTTTAATTTTATATTTTAAGTTTTATATTTTAATACCAGACTGATACTCTACATTATAAAGTATTGATTCTCTTAAACAAATGTCATAACAATATCATCAACCAGTTTTATTCTTCCCATCTGCATACATTATTTTAACAGCACCTAAGGTATCCAAGTGAATCCATTTTTTTTAAAAATCGAAATAAATCCAATTTGATTGTTTCCGGAAAGACAGCTAAATGAATAGTCTTCTGTCGAAACAAAAAAAATAAAATGTTTAACGTAAAAAAACAGAGTATTTGAGGAATAAATATTGGAATAGGGTTATTTTAAAATAAATATATATATATATATGTTGAAATTTAGGTTGCTGAAATAAATATGCTATGTGAAGCTGGTTTATTACATTCATATCAAGCAATGACACGACTTTACCAGGATTTCCTACTTCCGATGATATACATATGAACAGTTATTACCAATCTACATTCGTATAATTCTTTCTGATTTCTGAGAAATACTTCACAGAAATGTTGAAATTCGGAAACACATATGGAAAATGTGATGGCAGATGGAGGGAGGAAGATCATGACAGCCTAGGAATTTCGATCTCAAATGAAATTATGTAAGAGATTAGCTGGATGATTGGAAGGATGTGGAGATGTCTCGACGTGAAAGGCTGAAGGCCTGAGCAAAATAAAAGCCTGATCTAGGAAATGTTATATGAGTGAATGATATGGGATAAGAGTGATGTGATGATGAGAATTTGCACGATTGCGAATGAAAAGGTTTAGCATGAGTTGAATGGTGAATGTCGCGAATGTTTGAAATTTTTCTAATCACGAGTGATCAGAAGGGGGAGAATGTTCGATTCACATTCGGGGGGCCAAATCGAGATTAGCCCCAAAAATGGCATTTCGATAGGTTCGTGAAACCGGAGTTGAATGAGAGTGACAGTCAGCGCAGAGTGCGTTCGTCCAGTCGGGTCTCAGACAATTCAATTCGTAATGACAGAAATGTTCCTATCAAGTTTGGCAGCTCCGGTGATTTAGTGTTCAGAGGAAAACCTTGAGGAATGTATTTGCAGTTATTTTTTATGATTGATGATCAATTTGAAATTTGTGAAATTTCATTGAACAGTTTTTGCATCAACTTAAACAACACAAGATCATTTAGATTTTATGTGTTTTTAGATCGACCTTTTTTATGATTAAAATGAAATGTTTTTGACAGTTGAAATTTTTACTATGTTAAAAATTTGTTTTATTAAATCATTTTGTTTATGATGATTTGGGGAAATTTTATTTTGTAATCGAATAATAAAATTTTCAATTAGCGCGAAAGTTTTGTTGAAATTGTAAATGCGAGTCGCCATTAATGCTGTACATGCGAATTTGAAAAATTTAATAAAATTTGCACTATAATACACAACAAATCAATAAAGCACTGGGCATCGAATTATATGCGTTTTTTTCGAAAATCTAAGATAATATTCACTTTATTTACATATGGGTTCCTATCCATGTATTCAAACAGAATTTTGATATTTCGCTACATTTGGCACATATAGACTATGGGCATTCTGCCTCACATTGAACTTTAAACTCTATTATATTAAAAACAAATAAATAAATCACAATTCTAATTGCACATTAGATCAATAAAAATAATTTGTACTTTGAACAAATGTTAATTTTGTTGATTTTGCAAACTTGCACATGTGCTATAAATGTGCAGTATGCCTAGGCTCAGTGCAGTATCAATTATCACATGTGAAGCCTACCTAGGCTTAGTGCAGCACACTGCTCTATCCATTAGCAAATGTACAAGTATTGATTAGCACATGTGCAGCACAGTGATACTGTTGACTGCCAGTTCCTGTTCCAGTGTTAGGGATTCCATGACATTATAAACGATAGTACTTTTATTGTTAACATGAAGAACTACTACATAACGGGCAAAAAAACTTTATCTATATTTATAAACATTTTATATGATATATTATTTTTTATATATGATTCATTATTTTTTGCAATTTGATAAGTAGCTTGTGTAAATAAGGTAAGCCACTTATTGTTAGGCGGCAACATATCAATAAGATTCGACATTTGGAAATATTCAAATTGTCAGAAGTTTTTTTTCTTGGAATTATAGACATTAATTTTCTGTTGACTAATTTTTTTAGAATAAACTTTTGTTTTAATTATCTATATGACTTCACTTTCTACTCCCCAGTTGTTCCCACAGGACGATCGGATACATGAGGGCGAAGCTAATGACAGCGTTTTCGGATGTTTTCTATGTTTATTTCAAAGAGGGGGTCAATTGTTTTGTTTATATTTTCCATAAAGCCGCAGACAAAAGGACCACAGTTGTTATTGTTCTTTTGTTGCTCACTCGGGAAAAATTAGATGTAATCTTATTTTGAACAATTTCTTTTCCCTATCGGTAACAGTTTTGTTAATGTCTGCAAATAACGGCGACACGAGAGCTGTAACTATCTTCTCTGAAGGCAAATTTTTTAACGAGTTAAATATGTATGCATGCTATGGAATGCATTTTTTTCTTTTAAAAATGCTAAACTATAAAACTCACATTATATTTGTAGACTACAGTCTACTTTTTGTAAATAAATTAAGTTATTGTAAAGATGTTATAATAAAAAAATTTCCTTTATATTCTTATACTTTTTTAATCTATTTTTTAAATTAGAATAAGTGTTTCTAAGTTTATATGTTGTATCTAGATTGTTCAATTCATTTTTATTTGTCTTTTCACCATAATATTTTTTGTTTTTTGGTGCAACGAATCAAGATGACACATTAGAGGTGTCTGAGTATAGATCACTGTCACTGTCTATGACAATTGATTCTTTTGTCAAGTTTACCGGTGACTGACTAATAGCCATTCTCAGACTATCATCCAAGTCAATCGGGTTGGCGAATTTCGCGATTACAGTAACCTGATTCTCAGTCGTTTCCGATCCAGTAATCATGGAAACCTTGTCAAAAGTATTTTCAACTATCGGCAGAACTGATCTGATTGCCTTCATGTTCAGATTTGAATCTGACATGGTTTTGTCATTGTAGTTATTTTTTATGACAAAAAAAGGCTTTACAAATACCACAATGAAATTTATTGATCCAGTCAATTAGGAGGACATTGCGCTACCTACTGACATAAATGAGCAAGAATTCTTAAATTAGGTCAACGTCGACAGCAAACTTCCCGTTTTGGAGAGGTCAATGATACTAATATTGTCAAAGAAATTTAAAACCATAAAGAAAGCGTATTTTATGTAGAGAACAGTGATCCTGATAATGACACAGAATTATCATTATGTCTACCTTTATCAAAAAAAGGTGAATAACGCATTACAAATTTCGAGAACAACGGTCGATGTTCCTGGTGGCACCGTGGACTATTCAATATTTTATAAATTAGAAGAGTTAATTGGTCAACTTTTATAACTACAGTAACTCAAACAAAACTGAATGCATTTTTTACCGTACCTAAACTTTAAAACAGTAATGTAATGTGAACATGTGGGCTATACTATACTGTACTTAGATGTTTAATGTGCAAAAAAATATTTTGCCATTTTTTCCGCTAAATATTATCAACCGGTTTATGTAATCCAACGGAGGCGACCCAATGTGATGAAATAAAGCGGCGCCCACTGCATGTTATTTTAAATTATGAATTTGGAATCTAAAAAAATAAAAGTATATCGATTGAATTAGCTATATATATATATATATATATATATTAATGTGACCAGGGTCATCGATATCAGTCGCGTGGATTATCACGTCCACCCCGGTCACGTTCGATTTGCCGCCCGCGTGACAGAATCCGTTTTGGTTGTGATTGTTCTTCTGAATGTTGCTGTTGTGATTCGACGAGTTTTGAATGAACGAATGATTATTAGCGGCGATTATCGAGTTGTTGTTGTTATTGGACACGAATTTCACGGGATTCTGATTGTTGTTGTTGCTGTGGTTACCGGTGTTGATCGGAGCGATTTGTAGTGGCCCCGAGAGGCTCGACAAAAAATCCACCACTCCGATATTTTTATAGCAATTCACCGGGAACGACGACAATCCCGATAGTTCTTCGACTTTTCGCTTTTTCAACGTCAAATATTTCGAATTCGATCCGGCGGTGATTATTCTCCGATTGTTATTGGAATTGTTGGCGCTATTGATCGAGAAAGAAGCGATCGATGTCGACGAGCAGCAATCGGACAACAACTCCATCCCGACTATCGAACAGCCGTTCGTTAAATACGACAACTTTTTCGCGGAATTCGCGGCGAATGGAAACGTCGGTTGATGGAGAATCGGAAGAGAGATGTGACAATTTCTGATGGGATTCTCTTTGGAATGATTTGAATGAATATTATTTGTAATAATACTCTCTTGAAGCGACTTGATGTCGTCTTCGATGATTTCTCGGTGAGAAAACAATTTATCGACCGCTCCAAGCATTTCCGAGAACTGGGAGTTGTCCATCTCGACTTGTTTTAAAATTGCGCTTTTTGAAACAGAAGCATACATTTGCGATCGTTTAGGAAGCGGGTCATTTGACCCATCGATTTGACTCGAGCGTTTGGTCGATTCTTCACTCGAATAATCGATTTCGGTTCTTCGTCTGACATTTTTTCAAAAATTATGTTTATTTATATAGAGCGAGACGCGTCAAAATAAGTTAAATATCGTTAATCGATATTGCTAATGTATCCAGGAAGAGAGAATTATGAACGTTAAATCTATATATCTTATAACGTTTAAAAATTTTTTCGCGATCATAAATTTTTTATTATTAAAACTATACAAGAATTAATTTATTTACAGTTTTTTCGATCATTATAATTTTTTTTAATTGTTCATTGTATTAGATTTTTTTAATACACGTCTGAATACGTGGTGCGATCCCTAAGTCAGATACCATTCTACATATGATTTCTGCAATCATTTGGAGTTCGCAAACTGTGTTCACGTTTTGTTCCCCGATTCCTATCCGGTGAAATGTGCGACAAATGTTTGCAGTGTTGCACTTCCAATTTGGAGTTGTTTCGCACTCATGGTGATCTCTTCATAAACAACATCGTTACACAAGATGTAACCCCGGTAAGCTTGTATGTGCCTGAGAGCAAGCGTCAATCTTCTGAGTAGTGCTTCCCCTGTGAAAGTGCTCCCCGAAAACTTCGAAGCGGCACCTCGAATAAGCGAGCAGCATTGCTGACCGTTCTGGGATTCCCATGGCATTATTAAAATTGATTTCCTTGAGAAAGAACTGACAATGAATAGTGAGTATTATGTTGAATTACTTCGCGATGTGAATGTCTCGTAGGAAGCCAAGAGGGATCCCATTGTGGCTCATTCAAGACAATACACCCATTCACACTTCGCGAGCAACTTTGAGTTCTGTGGACGACTGTGGTTTTCAGTTGGTTTCCCACCCCCCTATAGCCCTGACCTAGCCCTAAGTGATTTTGCGTGGTTTAAACACCTAAAGAAACATTTGAAAGGTGTCCACTTTCATTCAGTTGATGTCCTCAAGGAGAAAGTCCTTGATATTCTCAATTCTTTGCCTCTCAATTTTTACAAAAATGCGTTCTCTGAGCTTGTTGCTCACTGGCGCAAGTGTGTTGATGTACACGGCTCATACATTGAAAAATGATTTACTTTGATGTCATGTACTGATTCAGAACAAATAAAGTTGATTGGACTTTGCTTTATTGTCGAGTCTAAGGACTTATAGATCGCACCACGTACAATCGCTTTCAAAAAAGAAGTAATCGAGTTTATGTTGGAAGGCAAAACGTGTTATGCTACAAAACAGCATTTCGAAGTTAAAAACGGGAAATATATTGATCATTCTATGTTTCAACAGTGCTTTAGAAACTTAATTTAATCAAAAACCATCAATGAAAAGAGCGTTGGGAACAGGAAAGAAAACCAGTTTTGGAACTATAGAATAAATTATTTGCGATGAGATAATAGATCTTAGAATACGAAAAATGAAAGTTAGTCGGAAGTATATTTCTGATATGGCAGTAGCATTGAGTAAAGAGTTAAATATTAAATTAAAGGCTACTGGAAATTGGATAACAGGGTTTATGAAGAAAAATTGATTTACACTTATGCGAACTACCAATTTAGCAACATTATCAGACTCTGACATAATTTGGCGTGCTGTTAATTATATGAAATATTTAAAAAATCATCTTCCTTATTTAAATATTAAAAATACTTTAATGATGGATGAAACTGCAGTATTTTTTGAGGATGCCAGAACAAATACTGTGGATTTACTCGGAGCACGCCATGTAGTAATGAAATCAACTGGTTTTAGTTCAATGAGAGTAACAGCACTGATTTCTATTTGGGCAGATGGTAGGAAGGCAATGCTTTTGGTAATCCATAAAGGAAAGGATGGAAGTCCTATTTGTAAACAAAATCGTATCTTGCATACTACTCAATCAAGAATTAATTATAAAGTGGATCGACCATGTTTCCTTTGATTAATTTAAGCAATGGATGGTGTATTATTTGGAATTCGTATCGAGTTCTTTTAGGCCTACAAGTACATTGTATTAAGAGAAATGTTGAAATGATTGTGATCCCAGGGGGATTGACACATTATCTACAAGCAGATATATGAATTTTTGGTTCCTTGAAAGATTTGATATATTTTAGTATTCATGAATGGAAGAACTCTGATTCTGTTATTTATACAAAAAATGGTAATTCAAAACCACCATCGAAAGAATTGGTTAATTCATGGGTCGGAGAATCTTTGAATGAATTGAAACCCGAAACCATACAAAACTCAATAATATCATCAGGATTTAGTTCGAATCCTGGCGAATGGCATATAGCAAAGCATGATATGTATGGTAGAAAGTTTTGCGAGGCTTCGGCTGTTTCAAACCAGATTGAACAATTTCCCTATGAGTCTATTTCCGGGGAAGATATAGATAATCAGGATGTAGACTGTTTAGATGATAATGATGATGTAGAATGTTTGAATGTCATTAATGAATAAAGTATTATTGATATTTGTTTTCTTTTTTATTCATATTTTGATATTTTTGTTAATGGGAATTTAAAGCACCAAATGGTATCACGACCCAAATAGTATCACCAACTTAAAAAAAATTTAGTAATACTATTTAAATAATATCAGTGATACTATTTGGCGATATCTATTAATTACAACAATATTTCTTTTATTTTATCTTAAAATTTCTGTCACAATCATTATTGATTGAAACGTTTTTAAATTACAAAAAATTATATAATAGACATGTATTTTGTTGGACATTCATATCGAAATTACACATCAGGAAAAATGTATGGGCTCTTAAATTTGTTCCATAATATTACGATTAATTTAGGGAAATTAATGCAGTAACTTAAATTTTCTAATCAATGAACCCTTTACGCTCAGATGCTCTACCATGAAATTGATGTTCTTGTTTTCAAATTTCATTTAAAAATTCAAATGTGGATGTTATTTTGTTTAGATAAAATTACCACAAAAGAAATTTACCAACTTTGAATTTTGAGCAGTATTTAAGAAAGAGCATACTTCAAAATGATGCAAAAGGAAAAAATACGAATTATTAGCGAGGAAATCAGAATAAAAACTTTAAACATCAAGATCTTAGAAGTTCAAATATCGTTGTAGCCGAAGAATTAGTCAAATTAAAAATTTCAAGAATCCATTCTGCACGCGGAGATAGAAAAATATGATTGAAAAATGGAGAGCATCAAAGATAGTGAGCAAAAACGAACAAAAGACTGAGCAAAAAGATCTTCCTCAACTTCAAACTATCAGGGTTTTTCGGAGGTAGATTACAAAAGAGATGAAAGAAGACGGCACTTGTATCATAATCCTCCTCGGTAACATTTCGTTGGCGGTGGCAGATTGTGGTCAAGCTGTAGTGTGTTTGAAAATAAAGAACAATCATTATCATTGTGCGTTCAAATTTACGATCAAGAGCGATCAAAAGACTGTAGCTCTAGGACAACGTGGTATGAAATTATTTCGTTCTTGTCTCTCTCCATGATCCGAAGTCCGCCCCCCGACGCCGAAGTTTCGCGGACACAAAAGAGCTGTACCTGCTTTGTTATTAGGTCAGTAATACAAAGTGATAGTTACGTTAACTTTAAAATTATAATTAGCTAATGATGTTTAAAGATGAATAATATAAAAACATTTGTAATCTATATACTTCCAGCTGCGGTTGATATTATTTTAAAGCTTGATGTTATTACTAAAAATCAAATCACTTGTTCCAAACTTTTGATGTGAAGTTAAAAATGGTCTCGATAAAGCATTCACCGTTCAGAAAGCTTCCATAATCCAAACAGCCTCCAACATTAAGATATCTTCCAAAAATCAAAAAAGCTTTAACATATTAAAAAGCTTCTATGATCTAAACAGCTTCCACCATTTACTTATCGAAAATCTGCGGCAACGAATGAACTCTAAAAGTCCAATGTATCCCGTCTTATAGGGTTAAAGTTCAAAAACTCGCAATTTAAACCGTTCGAAGTTTTCGCTTCCCCCACCGTAAAATAATTCATCTAGAAACGATTTCATGCCAACACAAATCATATAATATGATTCAAACATTCAAACTATTGTTATAGAACTACTAGAGTTCAAATATATGGCTTAGCTATATACATTAAGTTGCCTTAATAGATAGAAATGTTGTCTCTTTACGAGAATGGTATGAGTTATAATTATTTCTATGGAGATTCAGTTTTAATCTCTTTAATAGTAGCTGTAATACCCCTTAAAATTTACATGTCAAGTATAAATGCAAATATATTTTTTTATCTTGCTCTTTGATCCAAATAATACAGTTCTTATATTCACGTTTGTGATTAATATTTTTTTGTTTGTACAAGTTTTTTTTCTGGTTGTAATTGCCAGCTCGTCGATATCTTTTATACTGTGTTATTTATGTAAAAGCGTGTATTTATTTTATTTTTTTATTATTACTAAAGAGAAGAAACATATTTGACAATAATCACCTTATTCAAAAAAGAAATACTTCAAGAATATACATATCGAAGTAATTCCATCAAATGTAACGTTAGTCAATTCAGTTATATATTTAGACTGTAGTGTTCAGTATACAGTTCATTATTTTTATTTATTTATTTTTAGTAATTAGTATACAGAGTGGGGAAAGATGTCTTAGTTATTATTTTTGATTGAACAATTGTTGTCTAAAAAGGAAAACCTGGTCAGCTTTCGTTCATTCGTATATTAACAGTAGCTGTAAAGTCCTATTAAATAGTTTCTGTAACAACAGATTGTGCACCTAGTATGGTAGGGAAAAACATTGGATCTATTCAGTATCTTAAGCAAAATATTTCACATCCTCTAATTGAATTTCATTGTATAATACACCAGCAAATTTTATGTGCAAAGCATAGTTTAAAAACTTTTTCCAGTGTATTATCAGATGTAATAAAATTAATCAACTACATAAACACAAGAGTTATTAATAGACTGCAATTTGCACAATTATTAGAACAAATTGAATGCCAATATTCAGGGATTTTTACATACAACAATGTGCGATGGCTTAGTTTTGGTTTAGTCCTTAATAGCTATGTAACGTTATTAGAAGAAATTAAGCTTTTTTTAATTGAAAATGACAATAGTTTCGATGAATTGTCTAATATACATTGCTTAAACGATCTAATGTTTTTTATGCGACTTCGCCCAGCATTTTAATGAACTCAATAAAAAACTTCAAGGGCAGGGATTAATTGTATTAATGATGTTTGAAAATATTAAAATACTTATGATAAAACTTGATATCTTTATTAAGGATTTGGAAATGAAAATCATGAAATATTTTCCTCAATTACAAAAACATTTTAAAAACACAATAATTTTTGGTAACTTGGTCGAGATTCAAGAAAATGTAATGAAAAAATATTTAATTATTATGCAGGAAATAAAACAAGCTTTTGAGGAGATTCCAATCAAAAGTTTGGAAAATACATTTCACTTTATAATATATCCACACAAAACAGATTTTGAAAAAATGGAGTTAACCGAATTTATGTGGCTAGGCATCGATAATTTAGAAATGGAATTAGTTGAATTTCAAAGCAACAATGTGTGGAAAACATAATTTGAAGACTTGATTTCAGTGGTAGAAGTAAAAATGCGTGAAAGTGATGCGGTTAATATTGATCCTACACTAAAAATGAAAATATTATATTAAACGTATGGGATTCTTTACGTAATAATTCTATATCAATGAAAAAACTAGTTAATGCCCTTTTAACAATGCTTGGCTCCACATATTCATGTGAAAAATTGTTTTCTTCAATGAACTTTGTAAAATCTTCTAATATAAATAAACTTGATCGGGAATTAACTGCCAAATGTGTTAAACTAATGAATTCGAAATATGAATCTAATATTAAAAATCTATCTGAAAATAAACAACAACAGATTTCTTATTAACTACTTCATAATCAATTTTGTTTTACATGTATATGTATGTATTATATATATTGTATATGTTAATAAATGTATATAATGTTAATATATATTCTGTTTTTTAATGTGTTTAATGTCGATGTACTTATTTTTTTGGGTGAAAGAAAGAATGAAAGAAAGGAAGAGGAAAAGAAAGATGAAAGTCAAATTATATTCATCACATCAATATTAAATAATATTATTTAATTAAAAGATAAAATTAAAAATTTGACATAAAATCGATTTTTTAATAATTATCGCCTCGTTACAATCTTAATAGTCAAAACTTGGAATATTTAACAAAAAACAAAGAAACCGACGTTTTATTTTTTTCGTGGCCACATCAATCCTTTGTTCAAAAAGTCGATAGATTACTAACAATTGTTGATCATTCTTCTACAGACTGAAATTTCGATTTTTGTGATCCAACAATCTTTTTGTGTTGTGATTTATTGTTAAATTGAATTTTGTGTTGTTGATAAGAGTGAATTGTTCTATTGCCTATGGTTATTATTAATTTACCAGTCATTCAAGAGGAAAATTAAATCAAAAGACTTTGATTTAGTTTTCTTGTATTATATAATATTTTTTACGGAATAACTGGTATTAATTACAAATTCAACTGACCTTTAAAATTGAATTTTAATTCAAGAAATTATTAAAAATAATATTATCGGCGTAATCAAACAACCTAATATCTCTAGAAAGAAATTACAGGTTTTTCTTTAACAAAGAACCGGTTTTCAAAAATCAAGAACCGGTTTTCATAAATAAAGAATCGGTTTCCAAAAAAATATTATTTATTATTTAATATACCAAAATATCATTAAAAATATCTTTCAAAATCTACGTTTAATTTGTAAGAGAAATTCGGTATAAATAAGAAACATCTTTGGAAGTGATAATACACTAACACTTCAAGGATGTCGAAAAGCGTTAAATACGAACATTTCTATTCCACAACTATACAGAGAAGTCAAGTCAGTGAATATAACAAGTAAGAGATTAAAAGACGGTCTAACGTAAGATTAACAGAATCGAATATAAGTGAAACACGACTCTTTTGTTCAAGGTTATTGAGAATGATAAAGAGGAGAATTTTGTTTCAAGACGACTCTGGGTTAAACCTACATACATCCAGTAACTATGGCTATTCGGGCGTTTTTCGAAATGCTGTTCTATACCAGCCTCTATCACAGGGTCTAAATATTTCGCTTTGTGCGACAATATTGTCCAACGGAATGGAATGCCATCGAATTCAAGATGTTACTTATGATCGTGGTACATCGACAACAAAATTAAAAAAAATTACGTAAAAATATTACAGTAATAAAAAGTTAAGTTTGTAAATGTA
>MQRK01231004.1:12349-25876 GCA_001938485.1 Girardia tigrina
AACAACAAGTTGACGAGAAAAGAATCAAAAAGAACATAACAAGGTCTTACTTGAACGTAAATCTGTGATATGAGTGGTCATTGAATTGAGGACGAAGGAAACGATCAGAATTTATCACGACTTATGAGTTGAGCAAAGCGAGATTCCTGGATAAATTGCCAAAAGCCAGTGCAGCGTGATTGGCCAAAGATAAACGAACAGTCTGTCTGGCCCAGTCTCTCTTGACTAGCTGCTAATCCGGCATGTTGACTGCTCCTCTGCCTCTAATAACAGTCGGCCATTGTCGTATAATCCCACTCAGATTTGGGATTTTGCGCAGCTGCATCGAAGACGATTGGTGCATTTGCTAAAAGATTAGTTTGCAAGAAGGCAGCTTGGTATTGGGAATGTGATTAGGGCTGCAGATGTCAAAGAAGCTGCGAATGACAATGCCATCGCGAAGAACAACATTTTGTAATCTCTTCATATATTTTGCTCTGCTCATTGTCAAATGAAAACTATTTCAATTTATTCCTCAAAATCGTTCTTTAAATTCTTTTGCGAAAATTTCATTTTTCATTCGTTAGAAAAAAAAACATTAAACAAGCAAAAAAATAGAAAATTTAAATCGTTTTTTTTCATTTTATTCATTAAATATAATATAAAATAATATTTTTGAAGTAATAATGTTCGTTTTTCGCTTAGCAAATGTGTTTAGAGTAACTTTAATAAAGGTTGAATCTGATAAGAGGTTATATGAAATTAGACAAAATTAGAGTCACAAGGGGTCACTGGGGTCCTAAAGGGTTTTTTCGAAAATTATGGTTTTTTAACACTTTTTCAAGTTGAAAATACGGAATGATTATAAAATAATTGGGTCTCTGAGAAGATTCTTGTGGTTTTCATGCGATTAGTTGAGAGGCGCATTTATGTCTTAAACGCGTACTTATCCAAATAAGAACAATTGGAGTGAATACATTTTGACCAACGTAAAACAAATGAATTTATGCAAATCATAAGAACGTCTTTTGTTCTGCTGGCAATATAATCGCTAAAAGAACTTTTGATATACCTCAGGTCATTAAAATGGTCATAAGGCTTGAAAGGGTGCTATTCAACCGGTGATATGTCTGGTTAGACAAAGTCTTGTAACGAAATTGGTTTAATTTCTCCTGATTTCGTATAGGAACGAAAATGCGAGCATTGTCGTGGAGGACAATGAGAACTTTTCTTGCGACCAAAGCAGGTTTTTGCCCTCGCAGTACTTTCACTGTCCTTTTCTGCAGTAATGGTTTTACTTGATTTAAAATCTGACATGGATAACATTACTTAAAGACAACCAAACAGACATCATAACATTCCACAAATTTATCAGCATATAGAAATGACCTGGACATCAGCGATTTTCTCAAAGAACCAATTTTTTTAAAACTTGAAAACCCGGCTTAAAAACGGTTCATTCTATCGGGTTGTTCGGAAAGTCATTTCGTTTTTTTATACTTGTTTTAAATGTGTTTTTTTTATATTAATAATCATTAATAATCATTGACTATATTATTTATTTGAGCAGTTCGTAATCAAGGTTAGATTTGGACAATTTTGGAAATATTAAAAATATTTATATTTGATTTTTGACCTATCAAAGATGGAAGCATGAATCAGCATTTACGGCATGTATTACTTTTTTACTTCCGAAAAGGTAAAAATGCTGTACAAGCAAGAAGAAAATTATGCGAAGTGTATGGAGAAGATGTGTTGACAGAACGCCAATGCCAAAACTGGTTTAAAAATTTAGATCCGGAAATTTTGATGTTGAAGATTCTTCACGTTCCGGAAGGCACGTTGAGGCCGACGAAGACATAATAAAGGCATTAATTGATTCAAACCGACGAATAACAATTCGCGAAATTGCCCAGACATTACATTTATCTAATTCGACCGTCCATGATCATTTGAAGCGCCTAGGGTTTTACATCCAAACTCGACACATGGATTCCTCATAATCTTACCGAACGAAATTTATGCTGTCGTTTAGACATCTGCGATATGCTTCTCAAACGTCAAGAAAATGGTCATTTTTGAAGCGCATCGTCACTGGATATGAGAAATGGGTAGTCTACAATAATGTAAAACGCAAGAGATCTTGGAGTAAAAAAGATCAATCAAAGCACTTCGAAAGCTGACCTTCATAAAAAAAAGTGATGCTATCTATTTGGTGGGATTTCAACGGAATCGTATTTTATGAGCTTCTTCCGGACAAAACTACGATCAATTCGGACGTTTACTGTCATCAGCTGGACAAATTAAATGAATCCCTTAAACACAAAAGGCCAGAATTGATCAATAGAAAAGGTGTAGTGTTTCACCTAGATAATGCCAGGCCTCATACAAGTTTGGTAACTCGCCAAAAGCTTTTACAGCTTGGATGGAAGATCATACCTCACCCACCATATTCTCCGGTCTCTACAAAATTATTTAGATGGTGACACTTTTGGATTAAATGATGATGTTAAAAATCACCTGGAAAAGTTTTTTAGCAGCAAAGAACAAATATTTTATGAACGTGGAATCATGTCACTGCCAGGAAGATGGAAGAAGGTATTGGACCACAATGGTCAATATGTATTTCAATAAAATATTTATTCGTCATAAAAATTTGTCTTTTACTTTTATACAAAAAAATGAAATGACTTTCCGAACAACCCGATAGTTTCACAATAGAAGTAGCAGGGACACTTCTTTTGGTTGTAGTTCAGTTTTAGAGGGACCGATTTATCGAGATTTATCCTCTTTCCGATTGAAATTCTTCTTGGTGACATTTTTAATTGTCAAAAATTTGTCGATGAATTGGCTTCAACTATTGCTTTCCATTGTCTATTTCAAATGGACGACCATGTCGCTCATTGTCTTCCAGGCTGTCGTCAATGCCGAAAACTTTTTAAAACTACCATTGGACTGTGCAATCATTAGCGGTTCATGCTAGAAATGTTTTGCTAATAGCACGTGCAATTTCAATGGATTTTTATTGAGTTGAAATTGAAATTAAGAGTTGCACAAATTCGCCTTTTTTCAAAACGTCTGAAACAAATTTTAAATTATTGCTGATAATAAAGCGATAATAAACACTCTTAAAAATGACATACGATAGAAAAGCAATGAAACGAAAATTATTTAAAAATAGATCTTTCAAAATTTGAACGGAATCATATTTCACAAGAACTTCTTGGACAACCAAATCTTTCCAATAAAAATACAAATAATGTTGCCTGCAGACCCCCGCCTTCAGCTTTGGTAGAAGAGTTATGGCAAATAAAATTAGTCAATATGAAGAGGTTATATGTTGTAACAAACAATTCATTCAACATTACCTTGTCTACCACTATTGTACAATGACGTACATTGTCCTTATAAGGGGTTAGTTTAAATTTAAATTTCGCCAAAATAGTTTATTATTTTTTTTAATTTGAAAATTTAAAATAAATAAATTAAAAAAATTAAAATGTAGAGTAAAAATATGATAAAATAAATACTTATTTAAAATATGCTTACAGTAATAACAATTGATATATTTTAATAAAAGTTATGAAATAAGTTTAAATAAATTTTAAAATAAATAATTAATGGATTAATATTTTAAAAAGTAATTTTTTTAATAAAATGGTTTATTGTAAATTTAAATTAATTAGTTTTTATGATAAAGTTTCGTAAAAATGTTTGAATTAATTTAAGGTTAAAATTTCGTAAATTTTCAAAATTTAATCTAAAAATTTAATGAATTAATTTTGGGCGAAATAATTGAATTAACAAGAAATTTGTTTAAAATGTGAATTGTTGATATTAATAAATTTTGCGGTGTTAAATTATGACTTCGAAATTTGATAATAATAGTGGCATAAACGCTACTTACAGTCCTGGCGGGAAATAAGATTCTTACGCAAGTCGTTTGTCATGTTTTTACCGACTTAGTTATAATGAAGTTTAGTGTAATTCTAAACCGGTTATTGTTGGACCTGTTGGAAGATAGTCGATTAGTAATGTTATGTTAGGACCTATTTGACGAACCCGCATTACACTCAAACTGGAGATTGGACATAATTTCAAAATTTATTTATATATTTCTATTTTTTGTAATGTAATATAAATAAATACATCAAATTATATTTAAATTTTACAACCTCAATTTTCAAATTTATAATTTCCCAATTTGCAGTTTTAACAATTTGTAAATTTTACGATTTCAAATTATAATCGTTCTAACATTTGCGTGAGCTCAAAATTCTAACACGTAATATTTGTTTTGGTTGTGGCTTGGTAGCAGGGATATAATAGTAAGACCGAGTTTTATCTGTAAAAATTAATGAATTTTATGTGAATTAAAATGGTCCGGACTCTCTTAGAGAACATCCTTCTCAGAAGATTAGAGTATGAAATCTATTTTTCATGTGAGATTCCTTTGTCCTCATTAATGTTAGAGACCTGTAATCGTAGATTCTGTATAACCACTCCGTGGACTTTTTCGATGATTCAAGCGTCGTGGTAGCTGTTAGTAATGTACAGGTCATATTCTGGACTATCACAACTGTCTTTAAATGTCGTCACCTACTTATGCATGTCATAAATAATAAAACGAACTCTCTTAAATACTTCTGCACATCTTACTGAATAATTGTTGCCTTCCTGCGATCTTTTTTCCAAAATAGTTTTTTTAAGAGAGCGCATTTCAATTTAGCGATTTTGCAAAACTCACAAAAGTAGCGCAAGTATAGCTGGAGGCCCAAACTCGATAATCCTTGACCGAACGGTCATTCGTACACAGACAAAAAAGTGTCATTTATATTTTATTCGAACTGGTGCTGCCATTCGTTCTTGATCTTCCGAACGTTTCAAACTATCTTTGAAGTACGGCAGAAAGATCTTTAAGTTAAAGCATCATTGTCAATGATGGACGTCTTCTTCTCCGTCACAAAAAATATAATTTTGCTTTTGACATTTTAGAAATCCCCAAAAATATTTTATCAATTTTAATGTATTTTCTTTGCATCCTTTTCCAATGTCACTATCGTATTTTTATAAATTGCGTAAATTTAAATAATATTTATATAATTTAATCTAACGCAAATATAAATGTTTTAAGACTTTTAAAAGAACATAATCTCTTCACAATAATAAAAATGTAATCTTCCCAATATATAAATAGTTATGACCTTCTTGGGGACCCAGAGTCGCTTCTTTCTGAGGGGAACGATTCTTATATTACCACAAAATGAACAATAAATCTTAAGATTCATAAAAGATCCTTCTAACATTTTGGGTCGTACATATTCGTAACACATATGCACATTATTAATTTACATAAAATACATTTGTAATTAGAGCATTTATTGAATTTTTAACTCTGAAGTTTTCAAAAGTATGTACAAAGATTTGCGTGACAAAAACATTTGGAATAAGAAATTAAAATTTTTATATTTTCATAAATTTAGCTTTACGGGGACAGTAGGTTGATGGACAAGGATTCGTGTAATTGTGGGTTTCGGGGGAATGGACCATGCCCAAAATATTGACCCTGAATGGATAGACGAAAAGAGAAGATGATATACGGATTAGTAAATATTTGGTCTGGATTTTATTCAAGGGTCGAGATCCCCGGATTCCTGAAAGATTCCGTGATTTGAAGATATAAGACTCCATATTTGTTGTTTGATTGATAACTCTCTCTGGAAGTAATAAAATTCTACAAAAACAAAATATTTAAAGTTATGACTGTCTCAATTTAATGACAATATAGTTTATATGTCGTCAAATATGACATTTGTAGAACTAAAATCAATGTTTATCGTTAATTTGCTAATACAATTATTAATGTAATTCACCAAAGTATGCACCCATATTATCGACACACTTTTGTCATTTGAGCTGCAGCTTGTTGAGGCCATTTGAATAAAAATTCGGTTGGCGAGAATCTGTAAATAAGTGAAAAGTCATTTTTACGGCATCTTGGGAATTGAATTTTTAAACTATCAACAAGTTATTCAAATTGATGAAGAAATGGTCGTCAGTTGGGACTAGATCTAGTAAGTATGGATGATGATGGAGAAGTTATTACTCATGTTCCTGTAGTTTTGTCACAGTTTTAAGTGCAGTATGTGGTTTTGCATTGCGGTGGAGCAAGAATGGAGTCGACCTGTTTACCTAACGCGGCTGTTTTTCTTTGAGTTTGCTCATAATATCTTCCAATTGGTTGCAGTAGACATGTGCTGTGATCAACGTACCCTGTTTTCATGAAGTCATAATTTATTACTCCTGCAGCTGAAAACGTAACACCCAACATCATTTTTTATGAATGTTGTGGTTTGGATTGTGTTTTGATACTTCATTCGTATGCACCCATTTCGTTGAACGTTTACGATGTATCTACTTTTCACCACAAGTAACGATTCGATTCAATAGCTGATCACGTTTTTGTAAAAAAGCATCATCAAGCAAGCATCCAAACGTTTTTGTTTCTGCTTTTCATTCAACTCATGTGGAATCCACTAATACAACTTTTCCACTTTACCAATTTGATTCAGGGGATTCAACATTGTTTGCTTTGTATCAGCATGAGAAACTAGTGACGGAACTGACTAGACGGTTGCTCTCAGTGCGTCATTGTATACCCGCGTTCTTTTCTCATGTGTGGTTCTTTTTGCAACATGAGATTTGACTTTATCCGGGAGAAATAAAACTTTCTTTTACATCAATAAAGTTGGCTATTTATTAATAATTTATCTCTGAAGTTAGATAATCCACTTTGTCCTTAAAATCCACCATGTCCTTAAAATTTATTTATATATTAAATGTGGTCTACAAATTTGTATTATTTATCCCATTGACGATAACCAGTGATGAAACATCTTCACATTGGAATATAATATCCATAAGTTTATATTCGATTAAAATCCTCTTTTAAATCGAGAAATAAACGAGGTAAAGATCGTCAGTCGCTGTATTTTGTTTTGGTAAAGGGGATCAATTCATGTGGCACCCAAATACTTACTTTCTATTTTGTTCTAGTTCATAAAGACATAATCTAGTGGTTTTTTACTTACCTAAATGTTGTGGCAAGTTCTCGAAACGTCAGTTCAGAATCCATTTCAATTGCTTGACTCAACTCATTGTTTATAAAGTCACTCGTCTCCAGGGTTGTATCACCCAAAACAATTTTTTAACCAATTATGAACAGTTTTATCGGTTTCTGCGTTCTTTCGAATGTTATAAGAAAGTTTTGCAAAGCTCCTGTTGCATTAATGCCGAGTTTAATTTCATGCCACAATCAATCTCAAATTACATTTTCTGTGTAGAAATTTAAACAGCGTAAAATCAATAAACTAATGCAAGAGTAAATTTGTCTAAATGCGTGTGCTAACTGTAAAAAACATTATGTATGTGAGGAATATTTTAAATTTGGTATGTTGAATTTTGTATGTTGAGTAATAATTATTCGAGTATAATTTGCATTTTAAAGTACAGCATAAGATATTGAAAAACATTAAAATATTAAATCATTTCAAATTTTAATATTAAAAATTTAAATAAAGTAAATAACTTTTAACTAAGTTTTAAATTAAATAAATGTTCTTTCTTTACATAAAATCATTTTTTTAAATAAAATTAATATGTAGATAAAATTAATACTAAAATTACAAAATTTGAACTTTAAAAATAAAATTTGAAAATAATGAAAAATTTGTTCGAATAATTGTTTATTAAAAAACATTAACAAAAAATTATCAATTTAGAACGATGTCGAATTACGAAAGCATTGCTGAGAGTTGTCCAAAAGACAATTCTAATTGTATTGAAAATAAAAGTTCGAAAAGCCATGTTGGTGTTCTTAATAATGTATTGGGGACATGTCTATAAAAATGACAATAGACAGTTGGTCTACTTGCTTTTCACAAAGTTACTTAAAGATAAATTTAGACATTTTAACCCATATCCAAGAAGGATTGAATAAATTTATTGGAGACAACAAAACGGTTAATGAAGATTTCTACACCGGCTCAACGAAGTAAAATAAAAACATGGCATATTTTTTTCGATAGTCATGACCGCTCCGAAATCACTGATTCCAATGGTGACTTCGAAGGTTCTTTACAAATTCTTTGAGGCAGGGTCGGGTGATTTCTGTCCATAGACGTATAAAATCTAATGGACATTGACGATAAATAATCAAAATTTTCATGGATCATTTTTTTTGATCAAATAAAATTGCTCTATTTTCTTTAAAAAATCAAAATGTCTTTGAAAAAAGTTTTTAAAATAAAATAATTCACATAATATTATATAAATATAAATAAAAAAATAACTTTTTCAACAGGCAAAATATAAATAAAAATAGAAAAATATTTTATTTTTATTTTTTTCTTCGAATAAAGAGAAAAGTTGAAACTGAAAAGACATTTGAAAAGTATCGTTGTTTGTAACGGAAAAGGGTCGTGGAATTATGGGAACATTGTCAATTAAAGTCCTGTATCAGCAAGTTAAATAAGAGGTTGACGATAAAAGTCGATTAGGGGAGATTGTAAGAACTCATGTAACGATTGTGGGGAATATTATATTTCTACATTAAGAGACATTAATACTTATTTATGTCTTCCCAGAACCACATCCTCTTGAATCTTACATCAGAAAAAGATTGCTTTACATTACAATTATTAATTTCTTACAAATTTCAACAAGAAAATTCGTTTTGTTTTGATTTATTAAATAACAAAAATCTTTTAAAAATTAAAAATATAATTTAATTTATTTATTTATTTATTTATTATAAAATTTATTTCTGATAAATATTAATTAAAACCATAAAAAATTATTTTAATATTTATTTTCATTTGTTGAAATAAAACTTTATATTAATAATTATGTATGAATATATAATTAAAACAAAAAATATAAATAATTTATTTTCACAGAAATATATTTTTTTCATCTAATTGAAAATAAATAATTTTATTTGTAAAACTTTTAATTATTGGTCATAATGTTGATAAAATCGTCTGGGAATATATATGGGTTGTTAATTTTAATTAATTATATAATTTAATTGCAAATGTATTGGGACCCCCTCCCGTCCCAGCTGCATGAAATTGTCAATTGCGTCTCATAGTAATTGATAGCACTTATTCACATCGTCGGATCGATTCTCCCATCTTGGGAACCAGCCCATATGCTTCAAAGTCGTCTGATGTCAAGGATTGTCGACTTCTCAAAGAACACATCGAAATGTTGCTTTTTTGGTAGAAATTCATCCTAGAGAGATGCTGGAAATCGAACACATGTGGATCAATGATTTGCTTGAAACTTATTGCATTTCTAGCGCTTCAAAGAGCTGCTAACTCTGAGGCAGAGAAATCCATAAACTCTTATTTTGTCGAAGTGTGGCTTTAATCTTGCTAGCTTTTAATGCTCTCGACGAGGATAAGTGCGGGAAATTACAAACTATTGATTCAAGAAAATCGAACAAAAGAACGGGAAATTATATAATTTTACGATTTATTTATTTTTTTTCGATTTATAGAATAAATTATTGTCTTTTTTCGGTTTGATCGCCACTCTTAAGAATCCTATTGAAAAGAGTTCAAGCTTAACGATCTTGTTTTAGGGGGTCACTCGTTATTATATTTTCAAATTAGCAAACGATTTTTATACTTAAAAGTCTTCGTAAATATGTTATATGATGGAGATTCAGAATAGGGAAATATTGGACAGGTTTATCGGTGTATGATTTGGCAAAGTATTCGTGTGAATCCGGCATTTTTCTGAATTAGGAAATGGTATCCCAACTAACATGCTTGCAATTTGTCGATGAAGAAGTGGTATTTGATATGAGGTCGTTTCTTATTGATTATCTCCAAGAGCAACATATTTTTGTCCCTCTTTGTAGGTTCCACTATAATGACTGGCAATCCTTTTTTCGACCGACCTGTTGTCCTTCTTGTTCAAATATCAAACTTGATTTCATCCTTGTGTATTGATTAAGCCGCAAACATATTTCATAAATCTCTGGGCGTATTCAAACCTAAAGCCTTTTACCTAATTACAATTTTTTCCTGTTATTAACTGACCAGTCAGGAATCTGAATGGTATTGGATATCCATGATTTTCTAGGATGTATTCTTTCATTCTCAACAAAGTTGATTGAGAGTTCTCCTCAATGTTCATTATTGGTAATTGGATTCTTGTAGCCTCACCATTTCCCGAGAGACATAAGGCCAAATTTATGGTATTTGTAGATAAGAAATGTGTGGCCACATATTGTGGCCATTTGTTCTTCACCTTGAGCACTTGATTAAACAATTTCGTCTGATATGACCGTTCCTTCCGCATCCGTAGCAAATTTGAGTCTTCCGTGTGGGGCAATCTTTGCTCAGGTGGCCGGTTGAATTGCAAGTCCAGTATTGCCTTGTTTTTCTCGGACTTTGCCGCGTTAAATGACCGGTTTTGGGTGGTTGTCTCTTATTCGGTGGGTGACTCTGAAGTAAATTGCTGTATGACCGTCTGGCATACGGTCGGTATTCTTCCGTGTACCTCGTTTTCACCGTCTTATCTTCGCCCGCAGCACTGATTTTATTCTATTTCTTTTGGATCGTATCCATTTTTTCATTGTTTCTTTGATATCTCCCATTTCTTTTTATCACGCATTTCAACTTCTTTTATAATTTCTTTATCGTCCAGGCAATGGATTAAGATTTAATAGTAGGATTTCTTTCTCCAGCTCTTCTTCGTTCCATCTGTATGACGCCAGTTTTGCTACAAATTTTTTGATATTTTTGAAATAATCTTCTAAAGATTCGGATCCCCGTCGATAATTTAATATTTCCACCATATCTTCGAATTCCGAAGTTTACTTTGCGAAAGCTTTCCACAATTTGTTGTCGAAATTTTTTATATTGACGTTGACTTCTTCGTATATTTTAATTGATTCGTCGTCCAATAGATAATTCACAAGGATTGCTTTCATGCACTCTCTGGTGTTCGTCAGCTCGAAGATGAATAATTCCACGTCTTCGCCTTTTGTATGCCGGGTTAGAATTGCTCTGGCCAAGAGTATTTCCAAGATCTTGGTCGCCATGTTAGGAATAACAATGGTCGTATAAATGTCTCCTGACTCTTCCTACATTTATGTAAAAATTTGTGTTTTGTGAGTGATGACAAAACACTATTTTTACTAAAATACAAAAGTAGTCGATAAAACTAAACTAAATGATTAATTCAAAATAAAAATAACACGAAAACTTTTAATTCAGTAAAAAAAAACTAAAGAATACATACTTCATAACAGAACATTAGTCCAAAATTTGTAGTCATATTAATCGTCGGTAAGTTAGTATTTGTAATTAATTATTTATTGATTTTTTTTACTAACTTTATTATATTATATGAGCCTTACGATATATATATATATATATTTATATATATTATTTGAGCTTTAATAA
The DNA here is from genome assembly GCA_001938485.1 of Girardia tigrina. Classification (NCBI taxonomy): domain Eukaryota; kingdom Metazoa; phylum Platyhelminthes; order Tricladida; family Dugesiidae; genus Girardia; species Girardia tigrina. The sequence continues at coordinate 23,809 of MQRK01231004.1, forward strand.
GAATTTTTTCTTGATTTTGGTCTTTCATTAATCTTTTAGCTGATTCTTTTTCTCTGATTACTTTCTGATACCTTCGTAACTTTTGATACAGTTTACTGTAGGAAATAATTCCGGATTTATTTTCATCAATCATAGAAACAACACTGCATTTCGTTGACTGTTAAGGGAACTCGGATTTTCTAACAATGAAACTTCCATGATTCATAGAAATAAAATGATGTTTCACTTTCATATTACTGATGAAGGAACTCCACTGGTACAAAAATAACAATCAACAAAGAAAAACACACACATCAAACACGAACGAGTTACCAAAAACACGCGAAAACAAACACAAAAATCAAAGAACATGCAAAATAAAATAATCACGCAGTGTCAGTAAGTAGGGCACTGCAATTTAAATAAAGAAAAAATACGACTGGATGAAAATAATTTATTAATTTACAATTTTTTAAATTTTCCTAAAAATTTCTAATTATTGAAACAACTGTTTTTATTATTTGAGAATATTTTTTGTAATTCTATTTTTAACCGTTACTTATAAATATGGATATGGATATACATATAGATATTTAATAACACTAATAATTATTTAAATGTTGAGAATTAAAATATCTTATAAATTATACTTATAAATCTTACAAATCATAAATGAAATTTTATTTTCTGTTTTTTCCTGACAAGTTTCGGTCTTTTTGCGCTCTTTTAAATGTAAAAATATGACAAAAACAAAAGTGATCGCACAAAAGTTTCATTTCAATGTCGTAAGAACTGCTAATTAGGGAATATCAAAAAAGTCTTAATTTTTTCTAAAAATTTAAGACTTCTTATTAAGTGAAAGAAAATAAAGAGTGTATCGCCTTGTGTAAGTATATTGTGTGTTTGGTGTATGTATAGATTGAGAAGTTGTTTGAAATCTATTAAGATATTATAAAATGAAAAAAATTTTTTAAAGAATTCATTAATTTTTTATTCTACATTTTAATTATTTATTTAATTTTATATTTGAAATTTTCAATACAATACTCATATTTTGTCACATTTGTAGTAACTCACTCGACCAGTTAGTTTGTGTTAGTGTATTGGCTATAAATCGTGCAAACAATATTTCACCAACTTCCCTTGGTCCAATTAAGCTGAAATTTCGGAAAGTTGAGTAATCTTGATCCAAACCATGTGTTAATTAAAAGATTTACTAACTGATTAATTGATGTCTTTTTTGCAAAATAATGACAAATGTGTTTATAAATTAAATTGAATGTGGATAAACATTAGTAATCAAAATTTTTTTTCTATTTTTCATAACTTTTTGAATTTTTGGTATTTTTTCGTTATAAATATATTTTGGGATTCATTACTAATTATAGTTTATTTTGATGTCTTTATTATGAAGAATTTTCAAAAACAATGATTGAATTTCAGGACTCTGGTTATCTTACCCTTTCTAATAATTTCCATGGAATTGATAACGGAATTCTGCCCAGATTTTAGTAGCTCTTAATTTCCCTAATCAAAAATGCTATAAATGATGCAAATATAAATTAATTGTACAAAATAAGGGGGAAAGTTTAAAAACCCCGGATAAAAACCCCGTAATATCAGGATTAGGGTTAGGGTTTAAGTTAAGATAAGGGTTAGGGTTTAGGTTAGGATTATAGTTAGGGTTAAGATTAGGGTTAGGGTACACAGATTCAAAATTTTTGTTTCTGGGTTTTTGTCTGGGGGTATATGTCTGGAGATTTTGATCGGAGGGTTTTGTCCTTGATCCCTAAATAAGGTATATTTTTGTGATAATAAAAATTTTTACTTAAGAAATATTAATATTCATTATATATATTAATACTAAAATTTGATTGTCATACGAAAAGAATTAATATGATTGCTCGAATCACTTTGCTCGTTAAAATACGTTTTATTAAACTTTATTAATAGTGCTTCAGTAAAAATGAACGAAAACTGTAGTGAATTTAATAAATGATTTTTTTAGTAAAATTAATGCCAACTGAAACGATTCAGTGAGGAAATCCCGTCACGGAGTTCTCGAGTGGGGCAAGTGGGAGGACTCAAT
>MQRK01231008.1:0-11497 GCA_001938485.1 Girardia tigrina
TTATTATTATTTAATATAGATTCAATCATTATAAAATTTTTAATATATATATATATATATATATATATATATATATATTATCTATTATTTATCGAATTTTAATTTGCAGAATTTCCAACTGTATTTGGAAAAAATATATATATTTTTTATTTATAAATATTATATTTTGAAATAAAAATCATCCATTATTTCAGGATTATCTGAGTAAAGAATCTGAATTCGATCGCTTGATGAATAATTACAGTGTCAGCGTTGCCATTTGATCGTATTTTTAAAATTATTCACTTGCTTCTTTTTTGATCGTCTGTGCTGCGGTTTATTAAATAAAACGTTATATTGTCTTGAATAAAAAAAATAAATAAAGAAAGATTACCAAAATGGCATTAAAAAAATAAATCGATTAAAAAATAAATAAATCAAATACCACATTGTTAGTGGTTTCTTTGTATCGAGAAAAATGACTCGAATTGAAAAAAATATTTTGTTCCATTCTGATTGGCCGGTTATTTTTATAATTTTTTGTGAAATCGTGTTTCGATAAAGTTCGAAAATTAATATCAAATTGTAAATCGATTGTTTAAATCTATCATTGTTTCGGTTTTTGCGCGAATTAAATTTTAAAAACATACGAGACGCCATTGTAAATTGTCAAAGAAAATAAAAATTTTCGGATTGATTGCGTTTTCTATTTGAGAAATTTGAATTCGAATTATTAAAAAAATGGTTGAAATGAAAGAGAAAAAAATCTGATTCGGCTCGAATTTGATGTTACAAAAAATTAAAACTCGACTCACATTCGACAATTGTATTTCAATGCTATTTGAATGTATGGGAAATAATAACACGTGTAGGTCCAATTGCAATTTTTCGATTATCGCTTATCGTGACTTGAAACCCGAGCATATCTTAATAGGAATCGATAGCTGTTTGAAGGTCACCGATTTCGGGTTCGTAAAACTCGTCCCGAATCAGACGTGCACTTTGTGCGGGACACCCGAGTGTTTAGCGCCCGAAATAATCAACAGTGGGGGTTACAGTCGATTGGTGGGCGTCCTGGCTTCTCGTGTTCGAACTTGTCGTCGGTAGTTCGCCGTTTTTCTCTGATCATAATCAAATTCCCATTTCCATGACTCTTTTCTAAGGAAATTCGATTTCTTATTAGAAAGTTATTGGAGCCGGATTTGACGAAACGAGTCGGTAATTTGAAGAGCAAAGTCGTTGATGTTAGAGCAGAAATGGTTTTGTGATGGAATGAATTGGTCGCAGTTATTTGAAACGGAGGACGGGGCTGGACCGGTGAGCCACAGAGATCCGACAATCGAGATGAGCTAGTCAGGGAGCGAGGATGATGGCAATAAGATTACGTTGAGTTTTTCCCCCCAGTGTCCCGCAGTCCAACCTCCCCATCACTAGCACGCCACAACCAAAAATCCGCTGCGCCCGTTCTGTCACCAACAGATCCCTTTCGTTTTGCATTATTTTTTCTAGTTTTCTAATATGTCATGTTAAGCGTTTTTTATTCTCCATTTATTGCGTAAATAATTGTTTTAATTTATTTGTCAAAATTAAAATTTATTATTAAAAAAATGTTTTTACTTTATTCATATATATAGTTTTATGGAATTTAATTTTATATTTCTAAAAAAAATAATTTAGTTAAATCTTGTTTAAAAATCGAACATGTTTTAAAAATTGAACATGTTTTGGAATTCGGTATTGTAAAAATGGTACATTTTTGGCATAAAATTTAAGGAGTTCTTTCATTGCGTTTTCGTTAATTATTTCATTCACAGAGTCAAAATTATCATCTGATAATTTTTCACACAAATCAATAGTTTCATCCATGGGCGCATTAGTAAATATACTGGAGACATGAAATGAGACAAAAATGTCTCTCTCGCAAACAATAAAAGTGTGTTAATTTAAAATTTTTTAAAAACATCAAAATTAAAAAAAGTAATTTTTGAAAATCATACAAAAATTAACAACTATATATGCAATTAAAACATTGAGATCAACATAAAAATTACAAAATATTCCAAGAAAAACACTAAAAAATAAATTATCTCAAAAATAAATAAATGTTTAATTCAATACAACTCAAGATTTTGAGATCTCTTATGATACAAACATGAAAATTTACGCACCTAATGGACGTGAAATTAAAACTTATGGCACAAAACCTTTAACCTTGAATCTAGATAACACAAATTAAACAGGGAATTTCATCGTCCCAAACGTTCGAAAAGCCATTACTGGTTCAGATTGTCAAGAAAATTTGATTATTGGTAAATTACAAGAACTTAAAATCCTTAATCGCAACAACAATTTAAGATATCCTAAATAAAAAGACAAAATCTCCAATGTTTTTTTTAATTTTATACCAAAAACCAAGAAAACAACATTTCACAATGCAATCTCTATAATCACACATTGATAACATTTACCAAAACACCAAATAAATAATGCAAATACAACAAAATATATTCTACATCTTTTAAAAGCAAAGAATCAACTTAAACATAAACCTCTCAATAATACTTTTTCAATGAGGTACAAATACTAAAAGGACAAAAGAATTATAAAAAATAGAACATTGAATAGAATATTTAATTAACATTAAACTGATTTAGATTTCCATTTTTATTTTATTTTGTTGATTTAAACGAAAATAATATAATATTTTTTTATTATTTATATATATATTATATATATATTATTTTATTATTTATATATACACACACACACACACACATATATATATATATATATAAGAAACTTATACTTTTTGGTTATATAAAAAAAAATTCTACAATAAAATATTATATCTATTTAAACTATTAGACACAAAATTAGAATAATAGAGTAATGAAAATACTATAGGATGAACAATTTAGTGAGGTAAAGCCCAACAAAGTCCTCAAGGAGCCTTGAGTAATTAAATGAGTGCTTCATAATTATTAAAATGTAAAAGAGTAGCTTATAAATTTCGCGCTTGTTTCACGCTTTGTAAATCGAATTTATGAACCATAAATCACAACTAGTCTTTTCAGACTGTGTAGTTGGTCTGGAGAAGTGATGTCTAAGCATAATAGACATATCAATTACGGGAACTGGGTAATAGCAAATCGAAGTATTACAATTGAAAAGAAATTAATTACCCAAGGGTCACTGTATGGTTGACAATTTCTCCTAAAAGCATTACTGATTCACGTCTTTTAGTGCTATATTTAAAGTAAATAATTATATTGGCTTGTTATAAAATTAGTTTCAAAAAATATGCATTTATTTTTTTTGTCTATGGGCAAAAGTACCCGTTGTATCCTATTTAAATTCGTATCGCTAGCGGGCCGTACCATAGTTTTTACCGGGGTTCTTTTGGAGCCGCATCCCCCGTACCACAATCACCTAAGTTATTGGTACCGGGGCTTGCTGCCCAAAAATAACTCCGGTAAAAACTATGTAATGGCTCGCTAGCTATACAAATTCATATAGGATACAACGGGTACTTTTGCCCATAAACAAAAAAAACAAATGCATATTTTGACAGGATACCCTCAATTTTGAAACATTCTCCGTAAACTTAAAATCTAAATATAAATTGCATTAAACGAAGATAATATATTATAAAATGACACTAAAGGTCAACAAATATTAAATTTATAAATTATTTTTTCAAAGGCGTTGATAGGAATTCTTTCAAATATTTGTATGTTTTATGTTGTTTGGGTCAATAATTTTCGAGGGATGTCTCTCAATCGCAATAGTAGACTGACTGTAATATTTTGAAAATTAATATTTTTTAAAATACTTGATATAAAAACGATATTCTGATTAAATGGTCACCTTAATTCCTCTTTTCAATTTAATATGACTGACAAATCCAATATTCTCATGATCCATTGAGATAAAAATCCACTGAAACACTTGCTTTTTTACGGTAGTAGGAGTTTTTTTAATAGTTTGAATTTGCCGATTCTCCGTTTAATTTATGAATCTGTAAAACATTAGTATAGCATTTGATAAGACCGGCTTTTGGCTGACGAATTGTTTTATTGAGAGATAAAATAATGTATAAATATAATATCTTTATTTCATAATAAAAATATTTAATTAGAGTATTTTCTAAAAATAGTAATAATTAATACTTATTTACCAAATTATAAGTAAAACTTTGACTTGTAAAGAAGATAATAAAAATTGTTGTAATGACAATAAATTATCTCAAAACTTTATTAATTCTCCTTACATATGTGATAAATTAAGTGATTATATATATATATATATATATATATATATATATATATATATATATATAATTCACAGTGTAATATAATTATATCCCACCGAAATATTGTTCAGCGTACGCCCCTGCTGACAAGTATATGGTTTTTTTTCGAGGTTGTAGAAACTTTAAAAGAAACTGACTAGAATAATTTATCCGTCCGACTAGGTTGTTTTACCAGAATGTAAAATTGGTCTCAGAATATTATTAAAAGTTTTCTTGAGATATTCCAAAAAAGAATCGATAAAAAACTGAAAAATCAATATAACTATTACGAACACCAATTTGACTTTTCATATTTTTATTTACACAACAATTTGGATTGTCCTTAAGACCATCTTTGTCAAAGCTTTCGTACGATTGCATTCTAAACTAAATTTATTAATGAATTAATTCTTATTATTTTTAGCAAACGGAGACATAAATAATTTATTAAAATATTTACTCAAAACTTATTGGATAAAAATTAAAATGATTATTAATTATTTAAAAAATATTAATCTGATTTATTTATTAAAAATTGTAAAAAATAATTAACTTATTTAAAATTTTACCATTATTTGAATTTAAAAAAAATTTAAACATTAAATATTTTTAGATAATAAGAATTCAAATATTAATCATCCATCTGGGTAGGAGAGACACAATTTCAAATCAACATACAACATTCAAACACAATACATCAAACATTCAAAATATTCCTCACAATAACAAATAAACAAAAATATAATACAGGAAGAACTACCTAAAAATGAGTTTTTGAGATTGTGGACACAAGCTGTACACTATCTAAAAGAGACATGTAAATTGTTCTTTAACGTAAATTCCTTTAATGCCAGTCATTCAAAAAGTATGTAGAGATGGAACGAAAATTCATTTCGATGATTTGTGTGCTTATCAATTATTAATTCAGTATGGATTCATTCAAAAACTGTTGTTGGAACTTAGTTCGAAGAATTATGTGAACTTCAGACATATTATTATACTTGAAAGAAACTTAAATTATTCAATAAAATACTTTAAATTTTGTTCCTGTTTTGACGATTTAATTTTATTTGGAATATAAAGTATAAAATTTAAAACGTAATTTGTTACGCTAAATTTTTGATTATCAATTAAAATAAATGATGAAAATCAAATTTCTAATTAAACCGAAACAAAAGAGGCTATGAGGCGGTAATTAATTTAGTTTGCTGATCGAAATTTAAATGGTTTTAAAAAATTGTTTTGAATTAAAATCAAACTGAAATTTTTAAAAATTAAATGATAATTAAATATTTTAACTTTGAATTTGAAAATATTCTGTATAAAATATTATTTTGAAATATTAGAATATTATTTGATATTTTGAAATATTATTTAGTATTATTTTTAAAATATTATTTTAGCAAAAAAAATGAATGGATTAAAATAGAAACAAGATAGATAAGTATTTTAAAAAAATAATCATTTTATTTGAATTTTATTAAAAATTTTAAAATCAATTAAGTATAAGATTAAAAATTTAATATTTTAAACATAAAGCAATTGAATATTAAATATAAAGTTTTTTCTAAAAATTTTAAAATACTAAAAATAAATTACGTTTTTTTATAAAAATGCAAAATTTAAAAAAACGGAATGTAATATTTCATTTGAAAAACAAAGTTTTAAAAATAATATAAAGGGCTAAAATAAACAACAAATTAAAAAATAAATATTCCCATTAAAAACTAAATATACGTAAATTATTAATTTTCAAAAATATGTTTTAAAAATTAAATATTATTTTGATTGCAATTTGAGATAATTTAGAAATTATTTGAAAATAAAGATCGGCGGATTAATTATCAATTAAAGAAATAGTTGAAAAATTTGTTTGAAAATTGTTTTATAATATATAAATTTTGGAGTTAAAAATGAATTCTGATATTGATGTTGCGATTACTTCTCACAGAGGCATTTAAACAGCCTATATGAAGATAATGTACCAAATACGCGGTTTAAGTTATATTTTCCACAGATTTACACTCTCAGACTGGTGGGGACCGATAACCAAATACACCAAAAAACAAATCAAAATTGATATATCAATATGAAATTTGGTTTTTAAATCTTTTTTAATATTACTTTTCAGAAAAAAATTATAATTTTTAAATCGTTAAGAGAATTTATTTACCCAATTTATAGCAAATACAATTTCGATCATCTTTATGACAATTCGTAGTAGTGCTTTCACTCATATTCAAAGTTTAAAAATTTTCATCCCAAAATCTGAACTAACTTGAACCTACGTATTCTTTAAAAAATAAAATTAATATCATTTTAAATTGTACAATTATAGTACATTAAAAATAAATTTGAATAAATTAGTTTTAGATTATAAGAATTCAAATATATATCACCCATCTTAGTAGGAGATACAGAATCAACACTCCACATTCAAACACAAATGATTCTTCGCATAAATAATGAAATAAATTATTTTAATTTATTTATAAAATTTCTTTTATTTAAATTTTTAAATATTTTTTTTCAGTAAATGTTATAATTTTAATATATTTTTTCCTGGAATGAAAATCAACTTTCGCATATTATAATTTATTAATTTATTAATTATTACAGTCATTTAGTAATAAACATTAATTATGATAATATCTGAAAATGAAGATGCTTTTGCTGCATCGGAAGAAGAAACCGATCCAGCAATTGATATAACGTATTTTTCCGTGTATAAGACCCCCTTTTGTCAAAATTTAATGAACATTTAACGCGGATTTTCAAAATTAGTAAATATTTGAAATATTTCTCCAACACTAAAGATTTCAATTTATTTTCTGGAATGAATTAAGGTACTTTTTCCAAAAATGCACATCCAAAAATAAGGGTGGATTTTATACACGGAAAAATACGGTAAAGGAGGAAATCCAGTAAAAGAAGACATGGAAAACGTATTTTTTTCTCTATTTTTTCAATTAATTGTCATTTAATTGTTATTTAAAAATTATTAAATAAAAAAAATGTTTTTCAAAAATATCAAATTAGCGTTCACAAGACTCAAGATTAAAAAAATAATTTAATTTAAAAAAATAAAAATAAATAAATATTTAAAAAAAGAAAGTTAAAAAATAAAAATTATCCACACTGTCACAAGTTATTCTCTAATGACTCCGAGTTATTGATATATTTGTTTTTGTCACTACGGAACTATACCCATTATTTATTTTTAAATTCTTATTTTAAAAATTTCTATTGATTATTTCTCTACTAAAAAAATATCGACTTTATTTAATGTAAGTATGAGAAGTTAGTAAGAAATTTTCGATTCACCGAACAGTTAATCATTTTTAGCTTAAAATTTTGACAAAAAGTAAATAATTATATAAAACAAAAACAGAGTTTAAAATCTAAAAAAAACTTACTTTCAAAAAGTTGATATATTCAGCAGAAATTTTTAAAATAAGTACTTTAAAAGAAATAATAAACTAAATAAAAGTTATAACATAAATTTATATTTACATGCTACTACAAAAGTACGTTTAAGAAATTAAATAGTTTTACAAATTAATTTTAAAATTCGGTGTTTATATAAATGAACAAAATAATTTTATTGTGCTCAGAATATATTTTTTTAAATACACAATAAAAAGTGTGATTAAATAAAAATTTTCAAAAAATAGTACAGACTATAATAAATTATTTTTAGGTTTTACAATTTAAATAGATTTTATATAAATGGAATAAATTAACTTTATTTGTAATATATTTTATAAAAATATTTTTAAAACAATAAAGTTTGATTAAATAAAAAGGTTAAAAAATGTGTTATAGAATATAATAAATAACTTTAGGGTGTAATATATGTTTTTAATACATTTAAAAAATAATTTTTAGGTTAAATAATTGTTACAGATTAATTTGATTTTCATATAAATGGCATGAATTAATTGATGTGTAATATATTTTTTTCAAAAATAGTAAAAAGCTTGATTAAGTAAAAATTTCAAAAAAAGTTAAATTGATAAAATATATGAAAAAACTAATTAAAGATGGGGCGAAATAAAAAATTTAATGTGCGAAGTTTCGTACGGGTCCAAGCAATACTAAAAATATGACAATATGTAAAATATTATAAGCATATCAGGAAAAATATTTTTAAAATTTTCAAAAATTTCGTTCAAATTTTTTTTAAATAACCTAATCTTAATATAAAATATATGTTTTGATTGTGTAATCACCAACTTCGCTGACTTATTTTAGAAAATATATGTACTCGAGTTCAGAATACAATAAATGTATAAAAATCTATTTCATATTTTTCCAGGTATGCCTAATAAATTTTATGTATCTAAAATTTTTATATTTAAAATTGAATAATTTTTTTGGAATTGTTTTCTCTATTTTTTTAAATTATTTTCAGTTAAATTTTCTATGGAAAAATAAGAATAAATAAAAATAGTTTTAAAAATGAGACTAAACAAATTTAAACAAATAACACCATTTTATTTTAAATTTTTATTTGAAAACATGTTTCGCCACTTTTGTGGCATCTTCAGTTCTGTATTTAATTAGAAAGTTAATGTTTATATAGAAAGATGACAATTAAGTCAGTGTGTTACGTCAAAATACTCTAATATGATTGGACGAATCACTTTGAACATTTAGATTAGGTTTACAAAACTTTATCAAGAGTGCTTCAGTAATTGTCCTTTCCTAATTGTGATCAAAGTTACTAATCAAAACCCGAAAATCATGGAACTCAAAGGAGGGTATTTGATAATGATTTTGTAAACAAATTTAATTTAAAAATATGCATAAAATAAGCCAGAGAATTTAGTGATTATGTAATAATTATAGATATTTTTTATTAAGATTTGGTTATTTAAAAAAATATTGAAAGAAATTTTTATTTTTGCTTGGGCCGGTACAGAACTATAACCCCTCATAATTACTTTTCAGTAAAAAAAATTATGAAATAATAACAAATCGAAATCGATAAATCAAAATGAAAATTTGATGAAAATTTTTTTACGAAGAAAAAAATCGAATTTCGACAAATAAAAACGATTTCAGCAAATACCTGAGAACGGAAATGATATTATTTCTGATGATTTGTATCGCTTTATGTGGTTCTAAAGGATTCATAAAAATTCCATAAATATTAAATTTGGACCTTTAGTAATTTAACAAATATTTTATTTTACAATTTTAAACAAACGAATATTTAATTATGAATTTTGGAATTGTTTAATTTCAATTTTCCTTTTTACAAAAAAAATATTTTCTAGAAATTTTTTTGTTTAATGAAATTTAGGAGTAATATTTGATTTTTTAATAAAATATTTCTCTGGAAATTCAAAACTGAATTATTTTTCTGAGTATGTCAAGATATTTCTGATTAAATTTTATATTTTACTTTGCAAACACCGATTATGAATCAATGTGAATATGAATCTTTAAATTTAATTTAATTATATGATTTTATTGTATTAACGTTTATGTAATAAAAATATTTACATTTTAATTCAAAAGCCGATTGAAATTGTTTATTAATTTCGACAGATTAACCGTCATGTTCAGAACAACTGATTTTTTGAAAAAGAAATGTATTTATATATTGGCGGTAATGATTGTGTGATCAATACGTCATCAGTAAATCATTTAAAAATCATCAATAAAGTTGTCGAGCGTGCATTTTGAACGTTAATTTAGGATCCAAAGATCTTACATATAACGCTTCTCCTTTGTTTGATGTTCAAAGAATTCATGAAAGAATTTTAAGGAAAATGTTTTGGAAAGAAAAATAAATGAGAGGCGAAATCATCAAAAAAATTGACATTGAATAGAAATGTGCTGTATAATGTAAGCAGTGGCGTAGTATTTAGGGAACGGGGGGCGGCAAATAGTGAATGGAAAAAATATTACACTTAAGAGAAAACGAAGAAAAATCTTACCAGAAAAACTGGCCATATCAGAATGTTAAAATGATTCTTAATTTAATTAAAACTGTAAATTGGCGGGAAGATTTGTCTCTTACCTGAGATGCACAAATCCTTTTTAGATGAAGTTGATATTGCTAATGCTACATTTGAAGTTGATACTGCTACTTCGGATGGCGAAAGAGGCATTGAAAGGGTAGAGGTGAAAGAAAGGGTCATTGACGCAGAATGTGGTAAGCGTGAAATTGAATCAAACGACTAATCACTCTGAATACAGACTTTGTAACTGACTTTACTGACATTGGTCTTTGGACTTAAATTCGCGCTATGCTTGTTCATTCTTGATATACTTCTGTGAAGCACCTTCATTGTAAATTCAAAGAACTACCGCTACCAGGAACGAAAACGAAAAGCGACACTAGGAAGTAAACTAAAAAATGGGTTTTCTGTGATCTGCAGAACGGCGAGAAAATTATGAGAACATGGACGGTGACATGATTGTGAGGAGAATTATTATCGAAATTAATAATTGTATGTTGTGTAATTTATGTATGGAATGTTTGAGGTGTGATCTTTGTATTGTTGTGTAATAGGTCACGACCGAAATATGGTGAAATGGTGAATATGGTGTGTATGGTGAAATGATTGAATGTATGTTTGACCCAGATTGATGACGGCATTAATCAATATATATACTGATGATATTCCTCATTTTGTTGTCTTTTTAAATAAATATTATGACAGTGTCGAAGTCTTCTAACAATGATATTCTCCATCAAAGAATACCCTGTGCTACTTTTACTGCTGACTGTTTCCTGTTGGGCTGTCTGGTTTTTCTGCTGAAGAAGGCTTAACCTTTGTCGGTGTAGTAAGAAAAGTTACACATACGTGTTTTTGGGTCATAGTGACCCATTATAATTCTAAGTCTCTTACAGTCACGTATACAGCAATTTACGCACATTTTACAGAGAAATGGTATTGTATGAATATTTTTAATACTCCCACTGGAAACTTTAGGCTCTACTTTGTTATTATTTCATCAGTAGTATAGGTATGATCATTGTTTAATTTCTCGAGTAAGACAACAGGAAAGCATGAATACATCATAATTACAGAATATCAACAATTTTTGCAGTATGTATGGTCTTTGCAAAGAAAGATGTCACATTTGTTGAAGCGAATTGAATATTTGTTGTCATTCTTTTTGCAGCATCCACATCTTCCTCTTCCATCTTTGAGAACCATGGACTGTCTTGGCACTTCTCTCTCTAAACTAGAATACAAAGAAAATATA
>MQRK01231022.1:0-16337 GCA_001938485.1 Girardia tigrina
CATTTTAACTGAAAATTCCAAATTTACAAAATTACCTAAAATTCTTAAAATTACCTAATATATAACTATATCTATATCTATATCTAGCCTTCGAACGCCCGCAACCATTTTGACAAAATCCCAAATTTAAAAACCGATTTCATGATAAAAACCCCCAAAAGACACTAACCATAAGGTTTTCTATCCGTGAACTTATTTGACAAACTTACACATTGGAAAACACAAAAACTTAATCAATTACACATTTTGGTATTTCTATAATTAATACTTTTACCACTATTTCTATAACTATTTTCTCTAAAATTATAGTTTAAAATTATAGTTTAAAAATATAAAAAAATATAAAAAAATATAAAAAAATCATAAGAATAAAAAATAAAATAAAAAAATGGATGAAATTACCTTTTCACCAAAACTTTTATTAAATGAAAAGAGGAAACAATATTTTGAAGAATTAAAGAAAGATGAAAGACCATTATATTGTTTTAGTTTCAATACTTATTTAGCTTACACTAATTGTTGGAAACTTATCCGAAGACATCTACTTACCCCACAAGAAAAAGAAATTATGTATCAACTTCAAATTTATAAACCTTCAAGAACAGAATTTGGAATCAGATATAAAAGAACAAATTTAAAAAAAGAAATAACAGTTTAAATGATTTTTTATTTACATAAATTTTTATGTTAAAAAAGAAAGAAAAAATTAAGCGTGGAATTACACCGCAAAGTTTGTTAGAAACCTTAAAGAAAGAACAAGAGCAAAAAGCTAAAGAACAAGAGCAAAGAGCTAAAGAACTAAAAGAACTTGAAGAACGTATAAAAGAAATCGAAAATGAAGATTATATTTTGGATATAAGAGAAATGTTTAATCCCTTAGAAGTAATATCTTTTAAAGATATAGACTTAACAGATGTTTTCAATTTTGTAGAAAGTAAATTAAAAGAAGGATATGTTGTAGATATGCCTGGTACTGCAACAAGAAATGACATCCATAAAACTGTGTTTGCTGATAAACCTCCAGCTTTTTCACATCTTCAAGCATTACAATTATTTAGAAACAGATTTAACGAAACTTCTGATGAAACACCTTATATTTATACAGGTGTCGTAAGATTTGTAAAAAATGGATTTTCTAGATTAAAACGTAGTAGATATGGAAAAGGTGTAGATTTTAAATATGATGTAAAAGAGTTCACCAATGAATATTGCTATATTCCAACAAGTGGAAATTGTTTTATAAAATGTATCAACAAGATAAACGAAAAGAAAATCAAATTAAACTATGTAGAATTTTTAGAAAGATTTAATATTATGATTTATAACCCACATAATAATTTACTAGGAAAAATTATTAATGGAAAAATCTGTTATCATATCGATACCACAAAACATGATTCAGTCTTATTATGTTTTTATAAAGCAAAAGGTATTACTTATCCTGCTTTAGTGAATTATGATAAACCACGTGCTGGTTATGAAGAACTTGAAAAATCTTATCATCTTATCCCATATAAAGAAGATAAATGTTTTGCACCCAAAGAATTATATGAATGTATAAATGAAATTATGATTGAAAGATATAAAAAGTTTTTACATGAAAAAAGTGGTCACACCGGAAAAGGTGTTATGACGGAGAAAAAGATGGCATCCTTCAATAATAAATTTAATACAAACTATCTTCGATATAATGAAAATAATAGACATCTTTATCCAATAAAAAATGTTAAAGATAATAATGATGATATGGTTTTATATCTTTATCAAAACCACTATTGTCTTATAGATAAACAAAATAAACAGAAAGGAATTGAAGAAATTAAAAAGAATTTTACAAAAATTCAGAATAGTTGTAATGATAAAAATGTTAAAGATATTAAAAATTATGTCGTAAATACAAGTACTGTGAATGAAGATAATACATTCTTTTGGGATTTAGAAGGATCACCAAATAATCTAGGTTATTTCGAACCTTGGGCTGCTGGAATTGTACGCATTAAAGATGTTGAAAATATTTTAGGAGAGTCTTTAAATTCAGAAGAAAATGTGAATCAACTTAAACTTGATGAACTTAATAAAAATGTGGAAATATTTGAAGGAATTAGAACTTGTTTAACTGATATGTTTAAATATTTAGGAAATATAAACAATCTAGAATCAGCAACTTTAATAGCTCATAATGGTGCGAAATTTGATATGTGGCTATTATTAACAAAATCTACCTTTAAACCATATAAAATATTAGAAGTTGGTGGCGGTTTAATTGAAGTACGATATACAAATCCTTTCACAAGTACACAAAATCAAGAATTAATTAAACAATCCTTTACGAAAAAAACAGGAAAGAAAAATTTAAATGGTGAGTTTTTACAAAAATTAATATTTATAGACTCTTATAAACATTGTAAATATAGTTTAGAATCAATGTGTCAAACATTTAAAATACCTATGAATTTAAGAAAGTCTAAATTAGATCACGAAAACCATACATTAGAAAATTATCATACTAAACGTGATGAATGGGATCCATATCTTAGACTTGATGTAATATCTGCAGCATGTTGTGTCTTAAAATATTCAAAAGTAATGATG
This sequence comes from Girardia tigrina, assembly GCA_001938485.1. Lineage (NCBI taxonomy): Eukaryota > Metazoa > Platyhelminthes > Tricladida > Dugesiidae > Girardia > Girardia tigrina. The sequence goes on from MQRK01231022.1 coordinate 2,593, forward strand.
GATTCAGTAGGTCAAAATATGACATCATGTCTGACCATTCCATCTTTAACATTAAAAGGATGGTTTAATCATCAAACACATAAAGAAGAACTCATTCATACTCATACCGATCCATACGTGAGAAATTTTATTAGAAAATCAATTAAAGGAGGTAGAGTCTTTGCCACAATAAGAGATTTCAATTCACAGTTATGGAATAAAATATTAGAAATTTTGAATAAACATGCTGAGTTAAATCCACATTATATCCAAAAAGAAATTCCTTTTATTGAAATGGTATAAAATATTACCAAAGGAAAAATATATAGAAATCAAAGAAGAAATAACAAATCTCAATCAATGTGATGATGATTTTTTTATGGCATTTGATGCTACAAGTTTATATCCCAGTGCGATGAGCGATGATGATAGTGAATTTCCCGACATCAGATCAGCAAGAGTATTTAAACCAGAAGAAGAAACTGAATTTCTAAATCTATTTAATTCTAAAAAGTTTAGACCAAAAACAGGATTCTTCGATGTAAGATATCATTATCCACCAGATAACTTTTTACAACATCTTCCAGTAAAAGATAACATCTTAGATAAAGGTTAAAAATTTGAAGTGAATAGATTTAGAAATTGTTATGCCAGAGATATTTTAACAAGTGTAGATATTCAAGAAATTGTAGAAACTGGAGGAGAAATCTTAAATATATATGAAGGTATTGTTTATGAAAGAAATTTATCACAATCACCATTTAAATCTTTTATTGAAAAATTATTCAACTTACGAAAAAGATATAAACATGAAGAAAATCGAGTAGGAGATGAAATGGTTAAACTTTTAATGAATTCACTATATGGAAAAACAATTCAAAGAGATGGGGATTATGAAATGTTTATTTGGAACACTTCAACATTAAAGAAAAATTATGATGATTTGATAGTAATGAGAGCAGAAATTCAAAAAGATTTATGGGTTGTTAAAAGAAAGAAAGATCGAAAAGGAATCGATGTAACATCTGAAGAAGCTAAAGAAGGACTTCTAAAATCAAGTAAAAAACATAAGAATTCATTCCAACCACCTGTTCATTTTGGATCATTTATTTTAGCACATTCAAAGAGAATCATGAATAAATTTATAAAAGCTATTGATGGATTTAAAAAACCTCATGTATATTATTCAGATACTGATTCGATTTATATATCTAAAAAATATTATGATCAATTAAATACTCTTGGTTACGTTGGAGGAAATATGGGACAAGGTAAAAACGATTATGGAGAAGGTGGAATTATATTTGGACGTTATATCGCACCTAAAATAAAATACAACATTGTTTTAAACGATGGAATGATATTAGAAAAGAAAACATTCAAAGGAAATACAAAAGATAAAGTTAAATCAGAAGACTTTTTCAAATTAATATCAGGTGAAAATGTTTCTTCGGAAGTTGTAAAACCGTGGGAAAAAGATTATCAACATGGAATTAGGAAAACGGATGAGAAAAATAAAGAAGATTGTCTCATTAAAACCTTTACACATGATGTGAATCTTTTAAAAAGAAGAGAACCTGATGAAAATTCAAAGATGAATCCTTATTATATTTCAGATTATAAACCAATGAATGGAAAAATGGTAGTGGATATTTCTGAGGATATAGAAGAATCATTTTTTCAAATTGATAAAGCATCACCATATCATAAAGAAGATTATAAAGTAGAATAAGGTTCAATAGAAGAAGTTCAATTTAATATCAATTAAATCTTTTTATTAACCCTTCTTTCTTTATTTCTTCCCAAATTTCTTCCCATCCTTAATCCCATCAATTTTAGCATTTATTTCCATAATTATCTGCTGACATTCTTCAATATTTTTAGTTGTTAAAACATCATCTTCTAAAGCTTTAACTTGGAATAAATACAGTTTATTGATACCAAGTTCTATTTGTTCACATATTTCTCTATAAATTTTTTTCTTTTTACTTGTTAAACCAACAGAGATTCCTTCATTTAAAAATATTTGTAATCCATTAACTCCTCCCAATACACCAGCAACAATTCCACCAACTAATCCTAGAATAGTTGGAGTTAATCCACCTATTACAGTTGTTCCAAGTGTTAAAACTCCTCCGAGAGAAAGACATAAAATTTTAACACTTGAATCTGCTCTTGTCCATCTGTGTTTTATCTTTTTATAATGTTTTAATCTTTCTTCAAGTTTTTTCTTTTCCGATAAAAACTCAACTTTGTTTGCTTCAAAGTTTGTTCCAGGATTTAAACCAGGATTTGATTCTAAAGGTGCTGATGGATTAACTTTAAATGATTGTGTAACAAGTTCATTTGAATAATTGTTAATACAAGACTTCTCAACTTTTGGATATATTTGTGGATATATTGTCTCTTCTTCATCATATTCATTATCTTCCTCTTTCTCATATTCCAGTTTTCTACCCATTTTTAAGATTTAATTTTTAAGATTTCGGAGTTCGGGTTTGATTTTATGAATTTGGTTTAAAGATTTAACAATTTCAGCAATTTTATTTTCTTCAAGAAGTTTATCATGTATAATTAAATCATATATAAGACCATGACCTCTCCCCATTTCAAGTTTGTCAAAGATTATCATAGGTTTGCTGACTTCTAGTGTTTGATCATTTACAATTCTTATGCGATTTAATATGTGATCTTTTACTTCGATAACAATTGAATATTTTTTTCCTTTTTCAAGTGGTTTAACCTTTATTTGAATCATATTGACAATGTGTAACTGTGTTAAAGAAAATATATATTTGTCTGTGGAAAGATTATTCCGAATATATATTAACCCAAGATCATCGAAAAATTTAACAACCATAAATATTGTACAATGTTTTGGTAGATTGTAAGAAAGATTCAACTCGTTTTCTTTATCCCGCTTTCCTGGAAAATATATAAATTTCATATCTTCAGTGGCAAAAGGAGGTTCTCTCCACATAGGATGCAAATGATTAATTATAATATTATACTGATTTGGAATTAAACTTAGATACGCCTTACGAAGATTGTCATGAAGTTTTTTCTCATCATTAATTTTTTCCTGATCAATATTTTTAAAAGTTTCTTTTAATGCAGACTTGATTATAGATTGGATGGTAGATTGGATTGTAGATTGGATGGTAGATTGGATGGTAGAGATGATTTTACCTTTAAATCTAATTTGAGATGGGATTTGTGTGCTAATAATTTGAATAATATTTTGGTCGATTGCATCTTGTAATTTTTTGATATCATCTTTAGTTACTACTTTTTCATTGATAATCATTGTTATATCTTGCTTGAGATCTTTCTTGGTTTTTTCTATTATTTTATCCATATTTTTTTCAACTTTCTCAATATTTCTTTTAGTTTCGTCTTTTACTATATTAGCATCTTGTTGCATAATATCTATCTTACTTATGATCTCTGTATTGATCTTCTCAACTTTTTTATCTACTTTCTTTTTAAAATATTCTTTATTCACAACTTCATTATCTTCAACAGGTGAAGAAACATTAGTAATTTTATTCCCATTCATATCTAAAGGTCCTTTCATTTTATCACCTTTTTCATTTACATATCTTAGATCTGAATCTTCTAATTTTAAACCACTTTCTCCACCTGATCCAAGAGCTGATACAAATCGATTTGTTGGAACAAAAGAACTCATTTTTATACTAATAAATCTTGCATTTCTTCATATGTGTTAAGTATAATATCTTCAAAACGATAACCTTTTTCAAGTTGATATAAAACATATAAACATAATTGTCCACACATCTTTGTATCATCGGGCTGAATTTGTAAGGTATTATACATTGTATGATCCACTTCTCTGATAGGTAAAACACCATAAGGATCAAAATAATATTTATTTTTATAAAGACAAACCCAATGACTGCCTTTATTTTCTGAGGAATCTAGGTTAATAATGTAAGAATTAGAAGACTTTGAAGGTTTTTCTTTAAATTCATCATGCATAACAACTTTAATTTTTAACCCAATATCCTTAGCTATATCTTTTAAATCAAAATTAGTTGTTGTATCAATGCCATATTTAAATAAAAACTCTTGTAATCGCAATGCTGATCCAATCATTTTTAAGGGGAAAAATAGTATTCAGACTTGTTTCAAATCTAAATATAAATTAATTTTTTCTCCGTTAAAGTTAATCAAGTTTCCATCTTGATCGAGAATTCTGATATGGATACTTCCTATCACTTTTTGACTTACAGGTAAATATTTTGGAGGATTCATTCTTTCTATAATCTTATATCCCAAAGGAACTGTATTAGCTGGAAAAGATTATAGAATATTATCTAATTCTCCATTTGAATAGTTTCCATTGACTAAATTACATTCAATGTTAATATCGAGAACATTTGTAATTCTTGCAATATTTTCAGAAATGTTAACTTTGTCTTTATACAGTTTATTTTCAAAACCTAAAAGTTTATGAAAACTTTTGTTTGCAGCAAAACCTACAACAATATTCTCACCAAGCTTAATTATAACTTTTCCAGTAGATATTTGTGGTGAAATAGATATATTTTTTTCTCCTAGAATTTTTTGTACTTCAGAATTTATTTCTTTTATTTCATAAGCACCAGGTGTTATATCAAAAGTTTTAAATGTTTTCCCTTGATCAAGTGAGTACATAAGCGTATTATTATCTTTTGTAATATTATAGATAGTATTATAAGTAGAAAACCACTTTAAACCTAATTCATAATTTAAGTCTTTGTCTAAAGTTATTGGAACAGGGAAATTAATTCTAAAATCTGATTTATCTGACGAAGCTTTGATAGTTCTTGAAAACTTTGTAGAGTTTAAGTTTATTAACTTCTTCATTAAATCTTCCATTTTTAAGTATAAAATTTTTAGATCTCTCTTAGATGTAAAAATAAATTAATTTCTGCTCCATGAAAATCAATCAACTTTCCATCTTGATCAAGAATCTTAATATTAATAGCATTAAAGGTTTTTTTAGTAATTGGAAAATAAATTGGTGGATTCATTCGTTCATCAATTTTAGCACGTGCAGGGAAGGAATTAGTAGGAAAAGAGTATAGTATATTATCTTTATCTAATAAATCACATGCAATATTTATTGTTTGTACTTGTCTTATTTTGGAATATTTTCCGCTTCAAAATACTTAGGACCATAATATAATTTCTTTTCAAATCCTAATAATTCATGAAAGCTATCTCCTTGACTAAAATCTATTTGATATTTCTCACGAAGAGTCATATAAATTTTTCCACTAGGATCGTGTTTAGTGAAATGTCCACCACGTAGATTTTCTATTTCCTTCATTAATTCTTCTAGTTCATATGCCCCAGGCTTTAAGGGATAATATTTCATGATTCCATCTTCACATATTGTATATCTAAACATATTATTATCTTTTGTAATATTATGAATGTTATTATAAGTTGAAAATGATATTAATCCTATTTCATATTCTTTATTTGGTAATAAAGAATCAAAAAAGTTAATTTTAAAATTTGATTTATCTGTTGATACTGTTAATGTTTTGGAATACTTAGTCACTTTTTATTTAAATAATATTTTATATTTTTTATTTTATGAATAATGTTTATCTAAAATCTTTTTATATTTTTCAGGTGTTATAATCTTTCTCTCCATTATCTTTTCAGGATAGCATTTACTTGATTATAAGTATTATCATGCCCTGCTTTCTTTGCAGCTAATAACTTTCTTAACTCAATAAATAGTAAAATTGGATTATCTGACATAAAGTGAATGTATTCTTGAGTGGATGCTTTATAACCTTCTCCTTCTTTAAGTTCTATATCTCTAACTTCTGGATTTGTCACAGGTTCTAGAGGTGTCACAGGTTCTTCAACAGTATATGGTGTAAACTTAACTTTTGTCTCAAGTTCTTTATGATAATCTCCTGAATGATCTTTTGCTTTTGCATCTTTTAATATTTTTATATATTTTTTAATTTCTGGTATATCATTACTACCATAACCATTAATTAAATTTTCTAACTCATCTGTGAAAATATATAAGCCATCTTTTCTGTTACTAATTTCATATTTTGATAGGTTAGCTATTTTACGATTTCCTTTATCATCATACCCTAATATATGTACAACATCATTAATTGATATAGCTGGAGTATCTATAACTTTATGATGAATTGGTTTTATTGTTGGTGTGAGGCGTTCTGAATGATGATATCCTATTTCAAATGGTTTCCAGTTATAAGCATCTAAAAATTTAAGTACTCTTTGTTCATCATTTTTACTCAGAATTGCAAGTTGTTTAGGTGGGTTAGTACTTTCCATCTGTTTAGTTGCTTCTTTTTTAATATTTTCCATCTCAACAACAGTGTTAACTAAACCTAGATGTTGATTTGCTTTCTCCCTAGCATCTTCCTTTATCTTATCTTGTAAATCAACGATCTTTCTTAAATACTGTAATCTTTCTTCAAATACCATTTTTTAATTGATTTTTTTTAAAAAACAACCTAATAGCTAAAAATATCATTACGAATAACTAAGTCACCCTCTCTGTTAAATGCAAGATATCCATACTTTTCCTGCCATACTTTTGTCAGATCATTAAACTCATCTGCTTCAATCTCATTACTTAGTAAATCAGAATATATTAAACTCTTGTCTCTCTTGTTTAATTTAAACAAAATTACATAGTTAGAGTTAGCTCTGATACTGCGTTTATCTAAATCAAACCAAGATTGTGAAAGATAAATAACATTTACATTTTGATGACGTCCTCTTGTAAAATATTTTTCCATAATATTCTGATTCTTTTCATTTATGCAATCATCAAACACAATTAGATTTTTCTTATTTTTCGGTAAGTTTTCTGGAGGAATTACATCATTAATATTATCGAAGAACTTTACAGTTATATCCTCCTGTTCAGGATGTTTCAATGCATACTGTTCTACAACTTCTTCTATCGAACGTAGTTCATCCGAATCGTAGAATAAAGTTTTTTGATTTTTAAAAATATATCTTATCGATTTTTTACTTAAATTATTTTCAAAACCGTTAAACAATATCTGATATTCAGGTTGTGACAATGTTTTACTGAATATTAATAAGTTGTTATAATCCAAAAAGTTATCAGTTAATAACATTCTTAACAATAGATTTGTCTTTCCAAAACCTGAAGATCCCACTATTAGCATCCTAAAACATTTTGGTAAGTTTGGATGATGTAAGAAAGTTATCTTATTTAATTCATAAACTGGATTGAAATTTGGATCAAAATTTGGATTAAATTTTGGCTCGAAACTCATTTTTAAGAATAAAAAAATGGTAAATCTTGAAACAAAGTTTATTAATAAAGTTAGTGAAGAATTGGAAAGAACAACTAAAATAATATGGTTTCATGAATGTACAGTTAAAGTTATTATTTTAACTGTAATTATAATAATAATTATATTTATTTACTTCAAATATTTCTGTGTTTGTTCTCTTGATTTATAATAATTTTTTCCAATGCTTTCATCATTTTTTGTGATGTTTTCTTTTCTCTAGACTGTATTTCATTCTTTTTAATTTCACAAAGTTTGCGTATATCTTCTTGTTTCCCTGGATCTATTTCTTTTTTATACTCTTCTATTTCATGTTCCAATATTTCATTTTTATTCTCTAACTCTTCTATTTCATCATATGCTTCTTGACATGTAAGTAGTGATATTTGAACAGCTTCTTCCAAAACTATTTTTTCTTTTAGTAAAACTGGAACCATTGATGCTTTTTTTCCAACTGTAACACCTTTAATTTCATCTAGTTTTTCCTCTAGATGAAGTTTTGTTCGTTCATCTGTTTTAACTTTTTGAATAAGTTGACTATAATCCCCTATTAGATCTTCCATTTTTTAATGAAAAAATTTTAATATTTCAACAATTCTTCAGCTTGTGCACGTGAGTCTAACTTATCAATAATTGATTTAGGAAGATTTCCAATATCTTTGCTGGGATTCTGGGATTGGTTTGATTGTTTGAAAGATGATTTAGATGTTAGATCTGTTTTAAGATCAGGTTGGATAGATGTTCTAAGATCAGGTTGGATAGATGTTCTAAGATCTGGTTTGATATCTGGTCTGATATAAGGATCCCCTCCACCTTTTGCAGAATTTACACAGATTCTCATGTGTGTTGCTAAACCAGCTTTTGATTTACAAACTTTCTGACAAGCATCACAAGTAAACTCTATATAAGATTGAATATTGTTTGTGGGATTATTTGATATGGAATGGTTTGAGGGATTATTATTTTGATTATGGTTTTTTCTTTTTTTCTGCACATCATATCTGTAAGGAGATCTCATATTAAGATCATTTCTAATTCTTTGTATTGTTGCTTGTGAAGATCCTATTTGTTTACATATTTCTTTTGAATTTAGATGAGGATTTCTCTCTCTTACCAAGTTAAATAAAGATAATTGTCTTAGTTTATATTCTTTATTTAATGCATTAGGGTCTAGATTTACATTTTCAATTGTACTTTTTAAGTTAATTTTATCGAGAAGTTCTTCAATTCCAGCCATTTTTTAGATAATATTTTGAAATATCATTGAATATGCTTTGGATATTCTTTAGATATGCTTTGTATGGAGTTGTAGTCATTTGTAGTCATTTGTAGTCATTTGTAGTCACCGCGACTATACCCCCGAATACCTTTTTATTTTCGTCTAATTTTCATAGTTTTTATAAGGATTTAAGAATAAACCATCTCCAGATTTATGGATTTCAACACCATTCTTCAACTTTTTCAATATTTTCTTGAATTCTTTTTTACTGTCGCTATCTGCATTTTTTAAAATATTTCTCAAATAATCTGAGATACCTCTTCCTTGATAAGGATTTAAAAATAATCCAGCAGCTGCCTTTGGTTGTTCAGATTGTTGGGATTGTTGTGGTGTTCCGTTTGGAACAACTTTCTTTTCTTCCTTTAATCTTCGTAACTCTTCTTCGGCTAATTTCTTTTGAGCATCAGCTTTTTGACTCTCTTTTGCAGATTGTACAGCTGTTGCGATTCCTCCGACTGTTCCAGCAGCCCCACCAACAACAGACATAATCAAAGGAATTAATGCAGCTAATGGTAGAAACCCTCCTTCTTTTTTTCTTAAATGTGCAATTATCTTTTTGGAAATATAAACACGTTTACCATCTATGGTGACAGTTTTTGGAATGTTAGAATTAATTTTTATTTAATCTTTTATTTCTTTTTCTAAATCTACCATTTTTAAAGCAATTTTTATAAAATCCTTATTAGATCTGATATTAAAACTTAAATTTTCTACATAAAAAAGGAGAAAAATGGAAGAAGATTTATCTCAGAGACAATTGTTTAGTTTAGACAGAACTTTAAATTTTCTCCATGATTTAAAGAAAGAAGATTATTTAAGAGTTGCTGCTAGTGTAGATTCTTCAACAAATTTAAATAAGAATGGTGAAATAAAGTTTCAAATTAATCAAACAAGTAATCCTTTAAACTTGGGTGAAGAATTTTTTTATTATAAGATTAAACTCTCAGGATTTGTTGCAGATTCATCTGTAACTTTAGAAAACAATTTTTTTCCAAGAATGTTTGAAAATATGAGACTTCAATTAGGATCGTCGGAAATTGAAAATATAGGAAACTGTGGAGAATTTTCAAGTATGTTAAATTTTGTGATGTTAGACAAACCAACAGTTGAAACATATGGAGAATCGATAGGATGGATACCAGATACAAGTAAAGGAACTGATAAGAATCCTAGCTTTACTATAAGAAAAGAGTTATATCAAGGTGATGGGAAACTGAAAGCTGATACATCTTATTCATTTGACGGAAGATTCCCTTTAAAAACGTTGTTTGGATTTATGGAAAATTATAACAGAGTTGTATTTTTGTTACCGATCAATGTTATTTTAAAAAGACAGTTAAATGATGAAGATATTTTATATGGAACTGGTACAACAGCCGTACCAAAACCAACAGGAAAAGTTGAAATAGAATCACTAGAACTATGGATTCCTGAATTAACCGTTAACCCAAGAACTGAAGTAACTTTACTAGACAGATTAAATAAAGATAAACCAGTCTTTGTAAATTTTCTAAATAGAAACGGAACAACGAATGACCTCACAATTGGAAGTACAAATATAAGTTGGAAAGTAAGTTTAACAAATTATAGACCGAGATATGTTTTAGTAGCTTTTAAAGATCTAACTACTTCAATTGAGAAAAATAATTCATTGTTTATTCAAAAAGATGATGTTAATATTATAAAAAGTTTAAGAATTCAGATTAATAACTCTTATTATCCTATAAATAAGATGGAGTTTGATGCTGTTTCAAATAAACAGATGGAACCATATCTAGCTTATGTGAAAATGTGTAAAGAATTTAATGTTTTACCACAGTTAAATATTAGAGATTTTAAAAATTTATACTCTATATTCTGTTTTGATGTTTCTGCACAAGATGAAAAACTATCTGTTTATCTGTGGGTTTAAAGCAAGAGCTTATTGTTTAATTTTAGAAGAGAAACATTGTCAGATACAGATAAAAAATGGAAAGATGTTTACTGTTGAGATAGTTTAAAGTACAGAGTAAGTACGAGGTAAGTATAAAACATTAAAAGGTTGATTTTTGCAATTCATTTGTATAAAATCTTCCTAATATTTTTTCTCCATTTAAATCAATGATTGAATAGACTATAGGTTTTGTGTTGTGGACTTCACTAATAACAAACACCTCTTTAGACCACTTATGGGTAAAACCTTTTTCAAATTTATTTTTCCATTTAAAAATTCTAACATGGTCACCTATTTTAAATTTTGGGATATCTTTTTGGATGTCTTCTTTATTTTCTTTATTTTCTTTTACTATATCAGGATTATCAGATGCTTCTTCGGGAGAAACTCCGATTGTTCTATGAACTTTATGGTTATAAAAATTTAACACTAGGTAATATCTTCAACCATTTTTGATTTCCTTGAATTGTAAATTCTTTCCACATAAAATTTTTTAAAGTTCTATTAAATCTTTCTATAACTGGATTATGTGATGGACCTTGACTTCTTTCATCAGGTTGATTAAAAGTTGAATAGATTTCTATATTGTTTTGTTTTAAAAAATCTAAAAATGTTTTGTTGTAAAATTCTGATCCATGATCAACATATAATTTTTTAGGAATTCTATCTGGTTCTTCTTCAAACAAATCTTCAAAAGTAGATTTAATAGTGTTTCCTGTTTTATTTTTTAAAGGAAAAGCCCAAGCATATTTTGTGTATAAATCTATTTGTTAAAATATATTTATAATCTTCTTCTTTTTTCATTTCAACTAAATCTGCTCCCCAAATATCATCTTTGTTGAAGACTTTAACTTTTAAAAATGTTTTAGGTTTTCTATATTCTTTATGTAATTCTTCTGCCAGAAGTTCATTTTTATTTTCATCAGATATTTCACCTCCAAACATAATTTTTAACTTCATTACATTTTTTACTAATGCTCTTGCAATTCTTTCTGCAAATGTTGGTTTTTTAATTTCGTTTAAATCCTGAATTAAGTCAATATCTGCTTTCTGCCTTGAACGGATATCTTCATTATTGTAAGCGATATCATGTCTCAATGCTGCTTGATCTACACGATTTATTGGTTCTTCTCCAGGATTTGGTTGATTATTTTCGTCTAATCTTATGTCTAAACGTGTTCCAGGTCCTGCATATGAGTAACCGGGAAGATGATGCTCTCCTTTATATTTTGACCATGGGAAGTCTGGCAACTTTTGTGCAAGTGTTTGAAGGTCTCCTCCTTTTGGATTTATAATGGGTTGGTTAATATTTCGGTTATTATCTTTGTTGATATTTTGGTTATTTAGATGATTTTGTGTTTTCTCATGTTTTGCTTTATTTGTTTTTGAAATAAATTTGATACATGTTGGACAGAAATGTTTATTCATTTTTTTATATGTCAATTTTTAGATCAATTTTTTAAATAAAAATAATTAAAGATTTGTTTATTTACGAATACTCTTAGCTGCATATTCGGCGATTAAATTATTTCTAACTGCTTTATCAATATCTTTAGACATTTTAATTACTTGATTCTGAACTCTTCTCTCTCTTTGACAATAACAAGAAACACCCTTTATTTTATATTCACCACATTTTTTACAATTCATTTTTTATTTTGAAAATATTTTTTATGTTTTCTTAGATCATTAAAATATAAAAAATAATTTTATCTATGATAACCCCCAATCCCATATTTAGCTATAAAAGCATCATGTTCTGCTTTATCAAATTTTTTAATCTTTCCTTGTCCTTCTGATATAATAATTTTAAACTTTTTCACTTCATTTAAAAAAGGACTATCTTTACTTATAATCTCTTCACTTTCTTTACTATCCATTTTTTTTATTATTTTAAAAAATAATTTTTATGTTTCTTAATAAAAAGTCTTCCGCGGAAGACTCTATTTATAATAACATCAAATTTATTGATAAAATGCCACGCGTAGCATTATATTTATAGATATAAAGAAAATTTCTATTTTTTTTATTATTAAAAAAAATAGAAATTTCTTCTCTTAAACAATTATTTCATCTCCATTTATCAAATCTACATTCACAATTTTGACGACACGTAATAGCTAAATTAACAGCTCCAAAATTTCCAGCTAATTTAATAAGAGTACATAAGGTTTTATTACGACAACGATCACAAAACTTTTCCTTTTGATCACCCACACTCTTAACATTATTCATTTTTTTTATTTTTTGATTATATTTTCAATTATATTTTCAATTATATTTTTTGAATGATATTTCTTCTGATTTTTGATGGTGTTCCCTTTCTTAAATCTATTAAATCTCCACAAAATGTCGGATAGTGCATATTCTAGTTTAAGAATAATAATAAATAAGTTAAATCAAAGAATAATACTTACCATTGTTAAAGATATACAATTAAATAAAATGCGCTGATAATTAATTTTTTGCTTTAATATAACTAAGCAACGATAATAGTTAAAACAATAGTAATTTAAACAAAATATTGTAAGTTATTTTTTTATTAATTGTGATTTTTTTTATTAATTGGATTTTTATTAAATAAAAAAAATTTTATATATATTTATTAATATATTTCTTTACCAAAATACCTTCTTGGTTTTTTATAAACACCTAGTTTTATCATAATCTCTTTTTCTTCTGGTTTAATATGATCGCGATTAATAATTTTCCATTTATTATGATAAGCTAAATATATTCTAAATGCTTGAAGATGTAAATATGGACTTGAAAAATCTATTTCTGGTTGACCTTTTGGATAAGGTAACCCTACTAAAAGTCTTTCATTTGCATACTGTTTAAATAAATCGGTTCTTAATTTTTGAAGAGGATGAATATCTTTAAAAGTTTCAATGTCAGTAGTATAATTCTTTAACATTTTTAAACTATAATTATAGTTATATTTTTATATTTTTATATTTTAGTGAAATTTGATGAAATTAGTCATAGAAATAATGGTAAAACTAGTAATAGTAGCCTTCGAACAGACACAACCATTTTGACAAATCAGCCGAAAAACCCCCTTTTCCCTTGAATAAGATTTATCTAAAACCATAGTAAGAAATACCAAAATGTGTAATTGATTAAGTTTTTGTGTTTTCCAATGTGTAAGTTTGTCAAATAAGTTCACGGATAGAAAACCTTATGGTTAGTGTCTTTTGGGGGTTTTTATCATGAA
>MQRK01231022.1:17261-31603 GCA_001938485.1 Girardia tigrina
GAATTAAAATGCAAACAGAAGGAAAACCAAGAAACGGAAGAACAGAAAGATCCGTAAAATCAATAGCAATAAAAGCGGTACCTGCGGTAGTAATCAGTCAACTTCAATATCGACGGCAAACGGTGATACGACATTGTCAATCTGTAAATCCGTAACGATTGAATCAACAAATAACACATTGATTTGCCCAGAACATCCTTATTTATCGACATCTATCTTAAATGAAGCCAGTAAATTCTCAACGCAAGATTTAATACAATCATTGAATAAATCAGTTACAGTCACTGAGAGTAACACAATCGATTTTGAAAATAAATTGGTATCAGTAATGGAAACTGAATTGAGGCAGTAAAACGTCATTCATTCGCTGAATCAGTCACAATCCATAATGGAGAAACAAAAAACCACAGATGATTGTTGAAAAATCCGAAGAAAACGATAAAAAAGATTTCAAATTCAGTTTTCCTATCGATAATCAACCAACTGATTCGATTGTAATCAAAGAAGAAAAGCCGAAACTCGAAATCAAACCGTCCGACGGTCCATTGATCGTTAAACAATTCAAAGAAAATAAAAAAAATCAAATTTATTCAGGATTCGTTGATCAGTGAGAAAATCGATGAAAGTAAACCGATACCAGTTGAAGAAATTCCGATCAAACCCGAAGAAAAACCAATTGTTCCAGTTAATATTGAAAAAGAAAAGGAGAAAAGCAGTGATTATTATTGCTCGGAAAATTTTGCGATAGATAACGATGAAGATGAAAATGAATTTACGGAGGTGGTGAATAAAAGGAAGAAAAAGCAGCAATCAAAAGTGTTGGTTCAAGAACAAAAAATGAAATAAAAACAACAATTGGCAAACAATAATAAAAAGATCCAAAGAAAGACAATAATAATAATAATAATGGTAACAATAACAAAAATAAAAGGTCGAATAATGACGGTGGAAATAACAAAAATAATCGAAAATTCAGTAATAATGAGATGAAAAATAGAGAAGAAATTGTATCGGAAAAAAAATGAGAAAGAACAAAATCATCGAAATTAATGCTAAAGAAATTGAGAAAAATTTACCAGAAGTCAATATTAATATGGAGAAAGATCAAAACAATAACTATAACAATTCTTGGAAAACGAATTCTCGTAATACTGAAAGATCCGGTCACAGAAATGAACACCACAATTCAAATGGAGTCCATCATAAAAATTATTATAATCAGAATTTGATTCGCAATGAATCCGTTTATAACAATAGCAACAATCAAAGATCCGAGAAGTTTAATCAACGATCGGAAAGTCGAAATGAATCTCGAAATCCCAGTCTATCGAGAAATGTCAGTCGAGATGTTAATTACCAAAGAAACGATAACAGAACTCACAACAATCGTAATCACAACAATCACGGAAACGAAAATCGTAAAATGCCGAGAAATGAGACCCGTTTCCAAGGCAATCAACGAACTGAAAATAACTTCAACGATAGAAATGAAAAATGGTTTGAAAATCGCAATCGCAACTGGAGCAAAAACCACAGTAACGAATATCAACACAAACCGATCTTTGTTAATGTCATGAACCAATAAATTGTGTGTCTCTCTTCGTCTCAAAATTCTATGCCAATTTGGAGACTCAAAGTCGACGGGTTCTGAGTGATCGGGGGAATCGTTGGGTGACTCGAACTTTGATTATTAATTTTTTACAATGAATGCAAAAGTCGTGTTTTGTTTTAATGTATTATAATAATTTTTTCGGCGTGAAAGTTTTTTATAAAATTAAATCGAAAGTCGCCATTTTATTTTTTGTTTGGTTTGTATTACTGAAAGAAAAATAAATATTTTCCGGCTGTTCTTTATGATAAGTTTTGCGAGCCCGTTTTGGTTAATGTCATTCGATACATCGTATAACAATTTCGTTAGAATGGGAATTTGGTCGGGTTTTTTTGGTTATATGTCGACGTTTTTTGGATTAAAGGGATGTGGATCTACATCAATCCGTATTGGTTGATTGCCGTGCAAGTTCTTGTGAGTCTTGGACTGATCTTGCCGTGTGTCACCGTCATCTGCGTCATCCTCTACTTCATTCTTGTTGGCAATCCAATTGTCGAATCGACAATCGCTCTCGTGAGTAGGATGGATAGCGGCTATCGGTTGTCGTGGATTGAGGGCAGAGTCCGACATTTTTTGAGAATGAAAATCAATGAGTTAAAAAGTGAGATTCAAATATTTTGTCCCCTCGACCTGATGGTCACTCGCCGCCGCCGGCGCGTCGCAGCCACAAAAATGCTGCGCTCGCTCTTGCATCACGATAATATAATATATATATAATTAATTATGAAATAGACAGATAAAATGAAGAAAGATATTAGAATAATACAAAACAATATTGAAAGGATAGAGTCGCAAAGAGGGTATTGTTTCTGAAATTTGATAACACCGCGAAATCACATAAAAAGAGAATCGATTTGATTTGTTCTTCAACGAGTTTCAACAATTCGGTGGCGATTATCACCACGGAGGTCGTTCCGTCGTAAACTTCTTTTTCTTGGAGTTGGGCGAGTTCGACGAGAATTTTCGCCGCCGGGTGTTCGACTTCGACTAGTTTCAGAATTGTCGCGCCGTCATTGCTGATTGTCACTTCGCCCACGTCGTCGACGAGCATTTTATCGAGACCGACCGGACCGAGACTCGTTTTGACGATATTGGCGATCGTTTGGATGGCTAACAATGTTTTGTCGACGAACATTGTCACCGGTAAATTGTTCACCGCTGATTGTAAGATTACTTGTGATGTTAGATGACATTTTCTTAACAATGATCGACTTTTGTTCTATCATATTTCAAAAAAAATATTCGATCACAAAATCACGCAAAACTCATGAAACAATTTAAATGAAATGTTTATTTTCAATTACAATACTCAACTCAATCAAATTTCAAAATAATGAATGTTGCTATGCAACAGTTCTCTAAAACAAAATCAAAGAAAATTAATTTTAAGTCTGGTATTTTCTAGAATTCACAAAAACATAAAAAAACTAAATTACACGAAAAATTATTTCTATATTTTTTTAATATAAAAAAACAAAATTTTATTTTTATAATTTTTAATATAAATAAAAATTATAATTTCTTTATCAATTCTTAACAGGTATAAAGATCAAATAATATATACCTCAATCGTCCACAAAATATTACCGACAATTAGTTGAGGAGCTGGCGGATATAGATAGATCGTAAAATCTTCACCAATTGATAATTGATAATCAGGTGGTCTTTTCTTTTAGCTGAGAATTGTCGTAAATTGTAGATTCAATTGAGAATGATTAAAATGCGTAAAGTTCGATCAAATAAAATTGTCTTGAGTATGGATAATAGTCAACAATTGAATATAGGAAATAGTTCTGGACAAAATTGTATCGACTGTTTAAAATTTTAGGCGATGGCGAAAATATTCATTAAAAAATAACATAAGTAAAAAAACACAAGCAATCAGGTAAGTAATTAATTTAATATTTCTGAAATTATAATTGTGTATTCAATTAATATTGATTCTTAATATTTAAATTTACTTTTTTTTAAAAAAAAATCGTTAATTAATAAAAATGTCGTTAAGCGTATAATATAAATAATATAATACAAACAATATAATACAAAATAATATACAAATGCTAATACTAGTAATATTTAAACAGTGTAAATAAATAATAAATAATTTAATATAAATAAATAAATATGGAAACATACGCTAATAATAGTAATAATTAATTAATATATTATTTAAAATTAGAAAATATGATAATTTACTATAAATAGGTGTTTAACACAACATATAAAATATAAAAGGTAACATAAACAACAAAGTTAGATGTGGGGGATATTACAAACATCATCCATTTCAAAATATGAGTTTTCTGTTCGAACGACAGTTTTTTGGTGGATTGTCCATAGGTGGTTTGTCCACAGCGGTGGTTTGATCACAGGGTGTTTGACCATAGGTGGTTTGTCCAAAGAATATATAAATGAAAACAAAGAACTAAAAATAAGTATCTTATGTATATTTATATATATATATGGGAAAATTTTTTAAAATAGAATCGACAAAATTTTTATTTTAAAAATAGAATTCGATTTTTTAAATAAAAATATTTTCGATTTTATTTTTTAAATAAACAATAAAAAATTTCTACTTTTTAAATTTTTCCTATACATGTATGGGGAATTGAACCAGAGTTCTCAAGGTCCTTGAATTCTTTTTCAGCAAGAATTCTCCTCTTTTGAAACAGCTCGTGACGTCGTTGGCGGACTGAAGTGCACGGCATGGTGGCGATGACGTGAGTGGAAATGCTGTCGTTGGGAAAATCGCAAGGTTCCGATGCATTGATGATGTTGGGGTAGTTTGTTCTGATGTATTAAGCAGGGTCAGAAACAAGTGAACAGAGTTGTGGATCAGTCGATGTGGTGTGTAGTGGCTCAAACTCGTGTGGTGAGATGAGTTTCTTATTTCGCAGTCGACTAATAAATTGAAATTATTAAGAAAATCTGAGCCAAGTATCGGTTGTGTGACATCATCGATGGTGAAGTTCCACTTGAAGAGTTGTTCCATGCCGACGAGCTTGAACGATATTCGCATTGAGCCACATGTGTACAGTGTCTTGACCGCTGATCGTGGCTTTGCAAAAGAAGATACCGCAGCAACTGTTGGCGCCTTCTGAGTCGGCTGCGAAGATCGAAGGCGAACTCAGTTTTCTGATGACTGGAATGAACAACCAGGTGCACAACGCTTTACCTGGTCCTCGTTGCGGGAGTGATAGATGCATATATCATCTGCGTCGCTCTCGGGAGTGTCACTTTTCCATGTGCAACCGCGGTGGCATTTCCATGCTCTGGTTCCGAACTTCGAGTGATACGAGCAGAGGTTTGTGCTTGTTGATCGGTTACGCCTGGTCGGTGATTGTTGTAGTTGGGCCCCCTGCGGTTCCCGGTAGTAAGAGCTGCTAATTGGATTGTAATCGCTTGTATCTGCGATGTGAGTGTTGCAATTGATCGGTTGCATCGGTTGTGGGTTCGATTGAAGTTGGTTGGGTCGCTGGCGTACTAACCACAAAGCAGGTGGGTCGTTAAATGACTTGCGTTGCCATGATGTTGTCCGCTATTTTTGCCAGTTGATTGAGATCGGTGATATTAGTGCCAGCTAGTACAGCTTGTACTAGGGATGGAAGAGATTTCAGAAAGAAGTGTGTGAGCACTTCCTTATCAGCACCTGTCGAGATGTGTGGTTGAATGGCTTCTAGGTCCATGATTACTTTTGTGAGGAAACATGAGGGTTTCTGATTGCCAAGGGTCTGCGACTGAAAATAGGTGCCAAAGATCTCGTCAAGTGGCGGTTGAAAAGATTTGGTGATATAGCGTTTAAACTCATCAAATGGTTCGGCTGATTATCCAATTGTCGCCGCTTGAGTCGGAATGGACTGCATTATCTCGGGTGGCAGGAGACATAGTGCGTGGTTGAACAATACGGTCTGGTTTGATATCCTTTGGATTTTAAATCGCATTTCTAGTATATCCAACCATTCCTGGGGTGACCTGTTTGCGTCCAAGAAGTACGGGGGTGGAGTTGATGGAAAGGATAATGCATTGATATCTTGTTCGTCCGAATCATCATTGGTGCCCCCTGCTAAGATTCAATGCACCGCGATGCATGTTCGATCGGTCACGCCATGTGCCACCCAGGACAGGTGTGAGAGTAGAGATTTCAGCCCCCCTCACGAACCAGACGCCGCAATCATATTCTGCTGATATCGACGATATAGGGTCGCTGATCCGTGCGTCGACATTGACGTTCCTAATCATGGTGCTGAGATTCCCTTGGAGTATAACGGTGATGAAGTCGCATTTAGAAGGAGTGTGGTGGTTGCAGTGTTTAGGTCGGTACGTGTTGATGATGTGTGATTTATTTTTATGTAACCCCCAGATATAAGACATCCCACTTTTGACACCATTTTATGTGGTTCTAATAGTTCACCGGGAACCACCACGCACATTTCCGTCGATACACTGGATTGAATCAATAATTGATTGAGAAAAGAAGACATGATTCAAAGGAAAATTTTATTGAAATAAATACGCTTGCTAATTCAATATTCCACTTTTAAAAAAGCTGTTTATTAAAACAGGATATATTTGTTCTAATTTTATTTTTTTTAAGTATCATTTACTTTTTTGTTAAATTACGCGAGAGCAATAAAATTCGGAAATAAAACTTTATGAGTTTAAATAAAATTAAGTTTTAATGAGAAATTATAGTAAAAATTAATGGGATTTAATTTACTATAATTTGAAATTCAATAAGTTTAATAAACATTAGATTGAGATTTTAATGAGAAATTAAGTCGATGTGGTGTGTAGTGGCTCCAACTCGTGTGGTAAGATGAGTTTCTTATTTCTGCAGTTGACTAATAAATTGAAATTATTAAAAAAATCTGCATAGATAAGTTAGTAAAAATATTAGGAATTTAAATTTTATGAAAGTTGTTAATAAAGTCGTAAATTTACAATATTAAAATTTTTAATAAATAACGTATAAATATTGTTGAGGGAATATTCTAAAATGTATAATAATGTACTTAATTATATTTTATGAATTGTTTAAATTTGAAAAAAATAAAGAAACCATAAATCGAAAGTGTTTATTTTTGTAATTCTAAAATTATATATTTTATATAAATAAACAAGATATTGAAGAAATTTAAATAAATAAAAGAACAGGAAAATGGTAAATATTTAAAGAAAAATAATAAATAATAAATTAAAATTAAAAAATAAAATTAATTAATTAATAAGTGACTTAATATAAAAAGGTCAAAAGAATTATCAAAAATTTAGAAATTAAATCTCGTCTCGACGACATTTGGGTGTTGAATTTTAATTAGTGAGAAAAATTTATATTTAAGGCGCAAGAAAAACTTAATCAGTTATTAAAAACAATCGAATAAGAATTTGAAATGAAAAGGTTCAAACAAAAAAAAGAGAAAAGAAAAGAGAATTGTCGAGAATTTAAAGAGAAAAAAGTAATTGTTAACTAACATATTTTTATATAAGCACACTGCAAAGTGTGAATTTAAGCTTTAAAATATGTTGAGTATGGTATTTGGTTTAATACAAGTATTTTAATTAT
This sequence comes from Girardia tigrina, assembly GCA_001938485.1. Classification (NCBI taxonomy): domain Eukaryota; kingdom Metazoa; phylum Platyhelminthes; order Tricladida; family Dugesiidae; genus Girardia; species Girardia tigrina. The sequence goes on from MQRK01231022.1 coordinate 24,437, forward strand.
TTTATAATTTGTTTTAATCAGCAGAAGTTAAATAGCAATATTTACTTTTTATCTAAAATAAATATTACATATATGTAAACAGTTATTTTAAAATGAATTAAAAAGATAAATAAAGAGCTTAGAATAAAAGAATATTTCTCAGAAAAGAATAATTAAATTATTTTAAGAATAAATAAAGAAAGATTAAGTTAAGAAGGCTATATAAAGAGAAAGATAGACAGATTTTTTAGAGAAAATTAATCAGTAAAATTAATCAGCAGAATTAATTAGCAGAGTGAATTAAGAGAATTAACTAAGAAAGTTAACAGCTGATATTTTAAAGAAGTTAGAAACAATTGAAGAGTTAAACAGAGATTTGAGGAGTTAAAAAAAGACAGCTGAAAATTTAAGCAAGAGCTCTTAGTAATTATTGAAGAGGCTCAACAATCGAAATTTTAAAAATAAACAGCTAATACGAGACCTATAAAAGGTGCAAATTAAAAGAAAGCAAGAGAGAGAAAAAAAAGAAAGGAACAAAAGGCAAAAATAAACGAAATGCGAACTTTAAATATATTTACTCAGTAATATATCGTTATATAACTTTTTATTAAACTATTTCGTGGGTAAAAGAAATATCTTTTCCCACTCTACCTAAAATCAAAAATCTCAATAGATTAAGTTCCTTAGATTACCTTAATTTCAACTTGTAATATTGTGTATGATAAATAAATATTTTTATAAAAAGAAACCCTTGTTTTACTTCATTTTATAACTCATTTTACAATCACTCTTATATACCCCAACAAATATATAAACAAACCCGAGTTGTCGTTAAGGCTCTTGGTCCTCAAATATAAAATCGGCCAGGGGCCAAATAAAATATTATTCTCACTTCTATTTGTAACTGAATTGTAAATATTAAAATATATTTTTATAAAGAAAATAATTGTGTTTTTTCTATTTATTTTTACAAACACACTAAACACTCAACAATATTATAATTTAATTAAAATTTATGTATTGATATTTATTTTTTTTGATATTTGATTTGTGCGAAATAAGAAAACATCGTTCCTCATAAATTTGTTTGAAAAATCCTTTGTTGTTATATTAATAAATATTTTGCATTATAAACTCAATCGTTGATCACGAAGCCGACAATTGCTATAATAAATTATTAAAAAAAACTCTTAATTACTTTGATCAGTTTTAAAATTTTTGTGTCGGAAAAGAATAAATTGTTAATTTAACTATTTTATGTTAGTAGTAAAATGTTATGATTTATGATTGTAATCGCAAACCACTAAAAAGTTTTAGATAAATAATCAATAAATCTTAATAATGTGATTTTTATTATAACTTTAAAATCTTATTGATATTATGAAATTAAATCTTGATCAGAGTGATAATTGATCAAATGTGAATGGGAAAATTCGAGTTGATGAAATTTTACGTGATTAAAACATTTGAAAAATTGACGACTTGTCAAATCGAAATAAATAAACGTGATTAGTGATGCAAACATTTGTTTGTGAGCTGAATTTGGAGAATGATTATTAATTTGAAAAGCTTGCTCGTTTTTTAAACATATGCTCTTAAGAAATATTCTGAAATCGAGTGAATTTTTCATAATGTTTTCATATACATTTGCATTTTTGGATAAACCAATATTTGGAGCTGCCTTATTTTGACAAGAGTATCGTAATTATGTAAACAAGTCACGGAGAAAAATTTACTTGACGACATCGATCCGGTGGGAGAATTTGAGTCAAATGAAATCCTGAAATGTCTGAGAATCTAGAGTGATTTAGGGAGCGACGATGCATCGTTTAACGATGAGTCGACGCATCATTAAACAATACGTCGAAAGACTGCATCGTTAAACAATGCACCGGAAGAATAACAATAAAATATAAAACAGCTACATTCAAATCTAAAATTTTATTTCGTCATTGATATTTGCTATTGCGCTACAATAATGACAAGAAAAATTAGAGTATAGACAACAAAAAATTTCAAATTCATTTTTGGAAGATTGAATCAAACTATAAAACGCAAATCATTCATTTTCTTCATCTGTCTTAAGTTCTCTTATATAAACAAGTTTTTCAACTTTAGATGCTGACAAATTTGTTCTCTTGTCACCATATATATTTTTCCAGCTGTGGAAAATACTCTTTCACAGATGGAGGAAGCTGCTGGAATGGCCAATGTTCTCCTGACGAAGCGAGCAAGTTTGGGATAAATAAGTGATTGATTTTTTCAGTAACGAAGTATATCCCCATTATCGGCGATTGGTGTTGTTGTTAAATAGTTTTCTATTACTACCTTGATGTCCGCCATCAAGGAGGTCCTTCTTTCCGGTTTATTTACCACTTTTTCAAAAGTTTGGATCTTCAAACTTTTGTAAGACCTACTTATGTATGCAGTTGTTGTGTTTTTGTGTCTTGTGTATCGTCAATGAGGGATTGGGATGTGTTGGATGAGAGGTATTCTTAAGTTCGGCCTTGCACATGTTGAACACGGCTTCCTGTATGGATATTTTGGCCATGTTGTACCTTTGTCCAATGTCATGTAATTTTCATCCTTTGTATCGTGGATCCAACATTTTTGCGCATGCGTATTCTAAAAATTGAGCTCCACAATCAGAAAACCTGTCAATCATTTCCAAACAGTAATGATCAACGACCTCTCATCATGCGATTGTGGGGATCATATGATATTGACTGCAATTCATCTTCCAGATCAAAGATGTTATGGAATGACATGGACTATTGAGACCTCGTTCTCTGCACTTGCAAGGTTGAACAGTTCTTCAATTTTTTTCAATAGTTCAATCATTGTCCTCAATTATTCAATCTTCTCTTCATCTGGTAGTTTGTTCCCTAGATTTTGTGAAAATTCTTTTTCTGCTGCAATTTTGATGGCAGGCAGTAGCTCATTGATAGATTTTAATTGATGAAGCTCATTGTTCCATCTGGTTGAGCAACTTTTAACTATTTTGGTAATTGTGACATCTAAAATTTTCTATGCTTCAGCAATTTCTAAATTTTAGAAATGATCATCGCGAGAGACGAGATTGATAGTGGCGGTGATATAACTTTAGGTTTCCTCCCACCAACTAGACACACTTCCCCAGCGCTACAGTGCTATTATTTTATAATGTCTATCACGAGCCCCCTGTTATCAAAGATGATGATCCTCCCTCGGAGTTTATAACCTTAACTGTAACACAGTTCCCTAATGCTGCTGTGGAGGGCATCTCAATCCCATGTAATATATTGCGATTTTCGCAGGCGTTCTGAACCAGTATCACTTGAGGAGCAATGCTTTTAGTTCATATTATTTAAGAGCAACCGCAGATAAATAAAATTAAACTCATAAATAAATAATTTGTATATATTTATGTATTTCTAATTATTTATTTACTATTTAGTGACCTGTTCCGTCTGTCCGACTTTTATTATATAACCACTGTGGTGATGTCATTCCTCACCACATTCAATAATATTGAACTTCAATGATGTCAAATCTCATGACATCACTAGAGTTCAAATTCCGGTGATTTCATATGTCATGACATCACCGGAATGTGTAATTGCAATGTCAATTTCAATTGCATCAACTGACCCCGGGGCATATTATATAATATTATATAATATTGCCTTAATATAAAAGGGGAAGATTTCAAAGTTTAAGGGGTTATTGTACCCAATCAATATTTAATTCAAATATATTTTATTAGACGAATTTGTGTTCTTTACAACCACAATCAGACGGGTGGTTTAATTATATATATTATTTGTATATTTATACACATTATTTATGTAAAAATTATAATTATTATATTACTATTCGTATAATAAATCTTCATAGTGATTGAAAGCCGCTATGGAAATTTAAACATTCAAAAAGTAAATTCATTCGTTGATATACCCTGTATCTGTAAATAGGGAAGGATCATGAGTGCCTTCAGGTTCTTGAAATCTATAACAGACGCAAGGTCCGATAGGTTAACTTGGCGTTCAAGGGGTATGTTAAAATATTTAATCTCGAATTTAGTTACAACAGACCTACAATTTAATAAAAATTCATATGGGGAGTATAATTTCTACACATCTAAGCAAAATTATTATAATGGCAATTGAATGGATAACCAAGATTTATTCATGAATACTGAGATGAAAATGAAAAATTTGGGAAACAAATCAGGTAATAATTTAATCAAAATAGTAAACTGACAATTTAAATTAATTAATAATATAACAAATAGTGAATATTTTTACCATTTGCATTTTAATTTCAATTTTTTAGAAGCTGCATAAAAGCATAAAGGTTCAAATTAAAAATTATGTTTGTTGTTTGACCCATGAATTTTAATACGGAAGATACAACTTTAAGAAACAACAAAAAGAACAAGACGATATCAAACGAGCAACGACTGACCCTTATTCGTCTTGTTGAAGACCAAGAATTAAGCACAAAAGAGGCCGCACTAACCATTGGTATTAATATCTATACCGCAAAATTACAAACAAGAGACAGCACAATATTTTTGAAAAAAAACACAAAATGCACTCCCGAAATTTTAAATTTTATTGAAACTCTTGTTGGCGAAAATTCCCAGACAACCTTAAAAAATTTAAAGTGCAGAGTTCAAGGGGAATCTTTATCACTGTCAACAATCAATAATTACCTACGAGCCTTAAAGATTACAATAAAAATTGCTCATAGAGAGATGGACAGAGTTGATACCCCTGCATCAATCGAGAAAAGAAAAGAGTACGCAATATGGTTTAACAATCATTTTATGGGAAATTAGGAAAACTTATATTTTATTGATGAATCATCGTTTAATGTTCAAATCCGAAGATCAAACGCAAGATTTAGAAAGGGAACCCGAGCACGCGTCATAATTCCGACAGTCAGAGGCAGATCAGCAACGTTAATTGCAAGTATCTGCAATAGAAAAGTGAGTTATTGCAAAGTCATAACTAGTTCGACTGTCAACTCAAATGTGTGTGAAAATTATTTTCTAGAGCTTTGTACCCATTTAAGAGATATTGAAAAGTGCAAAATGCAACATTTATTCTTGATAATTCTAAGGTTCATAGTCGAAATTGTCTTGCAGAAATAACAAGTGAGTTTGGATATTCCTTTTATTTTTTGTCACTTTACTATTATATGCTCAATCCGATTGAGAATGTGTTTTCCAAAATAAATACGAATCTCAAAGTGCAAATAGGAAACGGAGAATGTTTTGTTTGAAGATCTTATTTCTGACGAGATTGGTCAAGTTAGTGAGGCAAATTGTTCAGGATATTTTTCTTATATTGTTTACAACATGGCAAATAGGGCAACTGGTCTCGAATATATACATCATTAAATGTTTCTCGTTGCTCTTGTTAGCGTTCTTGTGTGTTTTTTATGTTGATTGAAATTTAATCCGATTTAAGAAAAAATTAAAAGTTAATAAAAAATGGTATACAAAATTAATTTTTTTGTTTTGTTTGTGTGTTTTTTATTTTGACTGAAAATTTAGTTTGATTTGACAAAAAATTGAATTTGATTTTCCAAAAATTGAAATTGAAATGCAAAAAAATGAAATTGAAATGCAAGTGGTATAAATAAGAATATTTAAGTAAACCAAATGATAAGAAAATAATTTGCAATATGACAAAATTAATAGTAAAATACTTAACTAAGAACAATCAAATAAATAGTAACAATTGATAATGGGACTTCACAAAAAACCGCTTATGGGTTACTGTAAATTAAGTTTAATCAACGAAATTAGAATAACTGAACATGACATAGGACGAGTAATTAGTCATAACATAGACAGTTAATTATGGATTCATAAAATACAGCTAGTAGGAAATGTTAAATTAGTTGAATAATAAATTAATATGGATTAATAACTCAAACTAACTGCACCAGGAATTGCATAAAATAGAATAACTAATGAGGAAGCTAAGTTAGGTTGACTGTGAATGTTTTGAATAAATGTGCGATAAAGTGAAAGACCCAAGGGAGACATTGACATCTAGTAACGAAATATAGAACATGTTAGATGTTTTTGGAACATCTTCTACGTTGTCAATATTGAAAGCCGACATAAGTTTCTCAAGTTTTATTAATTTACAAAAAATGTCTGATACTTTTTATTTAAACAAATTTAATCGAAATTAAATTCATTATTTTTTTAATGTTGAGGAACTATTTATTTCATAAATCTCAAACAGGTTTAATAAAAATAGATATAGTATCAATAATTTATTTTACTTTTTTTTAATTTCCGACGATTAAATAATTTTATTTTCTTTAATTAAATTTACGAAATTTTATAATAACTTTTTAATTCTTGATTGTTTTATAAATTTGAAATGATACTTTGAATTCAATTATTATTTCAAAAATTTAAAAACATTAGCTCAAAATTCCTAACAGTACACAAATGAGTATTTATTATCGGGACAGTGTAAGTTAGGAAGCGACATTAGCTATTATTAAATTACACAAAACTACGTTTGGGAAGTGTCAAGAGTTTATTTTGTTAATATTGCAGGTAAAACTGATCGTTAAGACAACTCACACATTTGGTAGAACATTTGTTACATTCATAATTTGGATCATCTCAATGACAATCAATAGTACTGCCTTCGCTTATCTAATGGGTTTTTGTGACTTAAATTTTGAATAATTAATTTGTAATATCATATTTATAATTAAATAATTTCAAATGATTTATTTATATATTTTTTTGAAAAAAACAAATATTTCGGATTTAATAATAAAATTGAAATTAAAATTTAATTTATTAGAATTTAAATTTTTGGGAAATAAATAATTCGGAGTAACAAACATTGTAAATAAAATTAGGTTTTAAATAAGATTTCTATATTTATAACAAATAATTGTAACTCAAAATTTGTATTCAAAAAAATAACTATAACTAAAAGTTTTTTGAAAAATTCAGTTGTAAAATAAAAATCATCATGTTTAGTTACAATTAAAATGGCATCAAATTTGTATAAAAATATAATTATAATTAAATGTTTTTTTGTAAAAAAATTAGGTGGTAAAATAAAAAAAATCATAATGTTTATTTAAAATTGAAATAGTGTCAATTTGTATTAAAAGAATAATTATAATTGAATGTTTAACCAATTAACGAAGAATAAAATA
>MQRK01231027.1:0-10346 GCA_001938485.1 Girardia tigrina
ATCACTGTATCCGTTGCTAATGAAAAACGTCCCTTGGTTACCGTTACCCAGTGAAGCGGAACCGTTACCAAGTGACCCGGAACCGTTCCCAAGTGAACCGTAACCGTTGCTGCCTAGGCAAGGGTGATCGCGACCGTTGCTAGGGTGATCGCGACCGTTGCTAGGGAACCGTCGACCAATCAGAAGTGTTTTTAGGTAATCGCGACCGTTGCTAGGGTACCGGGAACCAATCAGAAGCATTTCTAAGGTGATCGCGACCGTTGCCATGGTAACCGCGACCGTTGCTATGGTAATCGCGACCGTTGCCATGGTAACCACGATAACCGATACCGTTGCCATGGTAACGGTTTCCTTGGGGGGGGGTATGTAGGCCGAATGCCCATTTTCCCCCTACTATGATGAAAGAAGAGAGAGACAGAAAGTTCAATGGGAAGACGGAAAGAAACAGAAGATAACTTGAAAAAATCGTTAACGCGTGTAAGAAACCAAGCGTTGAAAGAAGTCATGAAGAAGTCAGATATTAGAACGAGCTGTGCGCAGTATGAAAAGGATATTGATGTTATGATTGGCCGATTTGAAAATTTAATGTTAGTGGGAGAGAAATTGGGTCACCACAATGAAGTTGCAAGGTTGTTGAAAGAAAGAGAAGAATTGGAAGAAAAATGCGAAGAATTTCAAAACATTTTTGACGATCAAATAAAAAATGAAATGGAAGTCCCAGTAAATCGGAAGAAATCAGAATCTTTTTCAAGTGACTATATTCGTTAAAACCTTTTGAGATGCCTATATTTGGTGGCCAGCGGAAAGATTAAGAATATTGGCGCGTGTCCGTCGAGGTCTGATTAGAAAACAGTAGAATGGCTGAGACGGAGAAATTTCGAATTTTACAGCGAAGTTTGTCCGGAGAGGCATTTTCTCTGATTGCACATTTGGAAATCAATGAAGGAGCGTTCAAGACAGCTCTCGAACTTTTGGAAAAGCGGTATAATAGATACGAGCGGAATGACTGAAGCAGTAAAAAGCGTCTTACTGAATCTGAAACTTCTCCAAAGTTACGAAATTGTATAGAACCTTCGGGTAGTGAAGATTCAAATAATCTGTGGATATTTGAGCCGATGGTTGAAGATAAATTGAATTTCAATGAAATGAAAATATTAGAATTGGAGTCAGGCGAGGTGTTTCCAGATATTGAAAAAGTTAAGAAAAACATTGTTACACCGGAAGCTCCAGAAAAGTTTATGGAACCTTTGAGTTGTGAATGGATGGTCAAGAGCAAAGTTGTCGATAGTATAATCCCTGAGTCAAAGAGAATTGAAAATATGGCTAAAGATAATTTGAGAATCGCATTTAAATCAAATGAAAATTTAAATTCTTCGGAACATTTAATGGGTCTTGATGAAGCTAAAATTAAAAATTATACAAATGTCGATGTTGAATTAGAAAATGAAGATCCTAATCAAGATAAAAGCATTGAAACCAATGATGAAAATGACATGCCTTCAAATAGTGTTAATGCTGGAGAAATGAAGAGAGAATTAACGAGAAAATTGAATGATTTACTATTGGGGCGCGTTATTGATAGAAAAGATGATATTATTGTATTTAAAAAAGTTGATATAGAAAAACTATCAATAAATGATGTCTCGAATGGAAATTTGTTATGCGAAGAAGCATTAATAAAATTAACAGAATGTGATAAAGATGATAATATTCAAGAAATCATATATTGTTAAAATTTGGATATTGAAAAATTGATAAAGGATTTAAATGAAATTTTGGAAGTTTTCACACTATATCTATCGAATTTGAAAGAAAGTGATAATGAAGATTGGTTCAGCATTAACAATTTGAAAGATTCATTAAAACGTGTATTGAAAGGAAAAAGTAAAAGATTTGATATTGTTGATGAAACGATTCCGAAAATTGGGGATAAAGATAAAACGAAAGAAGAGGAAATACAAAGAAATGTTTCGCAAGAAAAAATGAAAAAGGTTAAATGTTTAATTGATGAGATGAAAGAATTAATGACAGACGACACCGTGAAACACTGGTTTAAAGTTTTCATTGGTTTGAAAGTCGAGAACCTGGTGGAAATCGTTGACATTGGCGACGTTATTCAATGTGAATTGAAAGTTGAAAAATCGGAAAATCTTATAATAAATGTTAATTTGAGGAAAAAAGAAGAAACGAAGATTTTAAATATCAAGGATACATTGAATGAAAATTTGATTCGTATTAATTCTCAAACTTTCAAATATGATTCTCAACGAAAAGAAGAAAGAAACATGGATGATATAATTAAAAATAAATTAGTGATCGCATTTGAATTAAGTAAAAATTTAAGTTCTCTAGAATACTCGAAGAATGTTGAAGCAGATCGGAATGAATATTCTTAAAATCTCAAAGAATTGAAAATTATTGGAACAATTAATACGTTGGATAAAGAAGTCATTACAGACAATGAACTAATTGATTCAAATTATTAAATCCAAATATGTTTTACGAAAGAAAAGAAGAAACATTTACTCCACTGAAAGAAGCAAATGCAAAAGAAAAAGTATTGGAGATATGTAATTACGTCGATGCTGAATTGGGAGTTGTTTCTATGCAGTTATTAAAGAAAGGGGTAAAACAAGAAAACGAAAATTTGGAAGATGCTGTTACAGAGAACAGTTTTGATCAAATGAAAAATGTTAAGGAAATCGATGAAATAGGAAATGAAAATCTCAGTGTTTCGATAACCTGTTTGAGAGGAGAGATTTTTATACGTCTGTCTACCTTTAGAAAATATAAAAGAAGGATTACAGTTGAGGAGAAAATTAGCCGGAAGACGAAATCAGAGGCAGGAAATTTATCCAAATTGGAAGTTCAGGAAGAAGATTATGGAAAGAAAGACCGCCGAAAAGGAAAACAATGATGGCGAAATATGAAATTGCTTCCTGGTTCAGATGGGGATCGAGACTCATGTTAACCAAGACTAATGAAAAAGATGTACTTCAGTCAGTGAGTCAAACAAGCCCATTAGAGATTCGCCATTGAAGATTGTTTGAATGTTTAATTGAAAAAAAAGAAATTTGTGGATATTTTGTGTTGGTTACATAATGTTTGATGTTGGATGAAGGGCCGAATAATCGGTTGCATGTGGAGAGTAACAGTGTTGAATTAAACTAATGAATTGAAGCGCTGGTGAGGTGCTTTGTTCTGTGGACTGATATGGTTCATTGAAATAGTGTGAATGGTGGTTCAAAGAAGAGAGTGGTGTTGGTGTGAATTTCACGAAGAATGTTTGGAGGAATAATCAGTTTTGGTTGTAATTTTGAAGGAGTGAGTTTAGTGCTGATCACAAGTGATCAGGAGGGGAGAATGTTTGATAATATAAAAGGTTAAATTAAACAAAATTTTTTAAAGTTTGAAAAATTTGTGTATTTGTTAATTGAGTTTTTTGTAAATGTAAATTTATAAAATTTTAGAAAAAATGTAAATTAATTAAATTAAAAAGTAAATGTAAATTTAAAAAAGAATTAGTTATAAATTTAAATTTGTAATTATTATTTATGAATTGGCATTGTTTGTATATTAGTTAATTTAGTTTTTTTATAAATGTAAATTTATAAAATTTTTAGAAAAATGTAAATTAATTAAATTAACAAGTTTGATGTTGTGTATATAAAAATGTAAGTTATGAATTGTAGTTATTTATTGAAAATTGTAATTACAATTCATTTTTCTTGGATTGCTTTAATGCATCTGTTTATATAAAATTGTGATAACCAATAAAGATTGCTAAGGATTATCGATTTTTAAATACGGTTAAATATAATCTTCCTTGACTGAAATTGAATGTCTAATTTAAAAGAACAGATAACTTTACCATTTGATTATATTTTTAATGTGGATTATTTTATAAAGACATTTGAAGATAATCATGTAAGAATTCCCAATCAGAGATTGCATATCAAAGAAACTGACGAAATTTCAGCACCTACTAAAATTTGTGGAGACATTCATTGTCAATGGTATGATTTAATGAGAATATTTCCAGGTTGTGGAAAATCATCAACTGATAGATATTTGTTTCTTGAGGATTATGTTGACTGCGGTTCTTGTTCATTGGAAACAGTATGTGCGTTATTGCTTATAAAATTAAATATCTAAATAGAATATATTTATTACGCGGAAATCGCGAATCTAAAATGAGAACAGGACACAAGTTGTTGAACTCTGGGCGTGGCTGCCGCGCTCAAACTGCCGCTCTGCGATCATCGGTAAACAGGCAGAGTCCCATCTTGTTCATGGCAATGCAAAAACATGACAAAACCACAGGAACTTGAGTTAGAACTTCTGAATAATCATGCAAACTCGCCAGATCTTTCGCAAACTGACTATCATTTATTCTTCAATTCGAACAACTTTTTGATGGGAAAAAAATTCAATTCTGAAGACTCCGTAAAAACGGCCTTCCAGGAATTTATAGATTTTCTCATACCCAATTCATATTCAAATCACAAAAGTGTGGTAATAATATAGATGTATACTTTGATGTCTGACATAAATATTTATATTGGTAAATTATCAATAAACTTTGACTTTACTATTATTTTAAAATTTTATAAAATTATAGAAATAACTATTAATTATAATATTGTAAATTTCTTTGTTATAAATGAACGCAGTATATTGATTTGAATATCTTGAACTTAGAATGGTGATTCTCCCATCGAAATGGAAATTGGTATTTTTTGTATTTGCAACAATTGATCATTCGAACAGAATTAAAATAATAATAACGAAATGATAATCATCTAATAAGTTTAATATATTGAATTTTTAATTAACAATTAACATCAATTTTAATAACTAGTTTTTTAAAAGAAAAGTATTTAAATTAACATATCGTAAATAAAATATTCCCACAAATATAAATAATCAGAAACTGATTACGCCAACTAATACTTTAACACTGTTAAAATCATTTCACAAAGTAAGAAAATATAAGTTTATTCATGTTTTTCAAACTGATAATAATTAATAATTCAGAGTAGATATTTAGTAAAGAGTTGCTACATGCCTATAACCATCAATAAATATTATTTTAACAGTAAAGAAATAGAATTAATCATGCAAAAATAATTAAAGGACATCAGAAATTCATATCGAATGTCTCTTGATCCCGATATTGGACAAATTGGACTTCAAGTAATTGAACATGGTTTCAATGTCATAAATTGTCATTAACAGTATTATATGACTATTGAGAATTTTTGTTAGTAACGCATAAATCCGTTTTCAAGTTTCTGTCAATATACTGAACTGTCATACTAGTTATAATGAAAAAGATTGATTAGTTACCATTTATTTTATTTTTTTAAATTTTAATTTAATTTAATATTAGTTATTTATTTCTATTTTGATTATATCACTTTACACAATAATTATAATCACAAGACGTGATCACATTTACGGGATTTTTTGGGACAAAATTTTTAACTGTTGGGGTTACTTTTAGATCAGGCGCAAGACTTTTGTACCTGCAACACTCTGGTGTTGGGGGCAGACTGTTGGTTGAGGGGATAGACCAAAAATGATCTTATCCGAAGATATTAGGTTGATGCAAAAGAAATGTCGTGTTTAATGTATTTAATATTCATTGTTTGAAATATTTAGAAAATCATTAATTATCAACAAATTAATTCAATCTATGCCCTCACATGTGACTCAGCTGAACAAATCCAGATGGCAATTATATATGTTTTGATTGATTCATGAATTGATATTTGTGTTAATTCATGGGTGTCCATTTACTTTTGACAATGCATTATATATATATATATATATATATATTTCCAAAAATATATGTATATATTTCCAAAAAAAAATAAAATTACTTTATTATATTTTTTATAATTAATAGTTAAAAATTTATTACATATGATAATAAATGCTTCTTCATAGATAAACGTTTCTCATCTTCATGCACATTGAACATTATTTTTGAAGAATTTTAACTAATTAGCTAATGCAAAAATTCACAGACAATAATTTATTGTTTTGATTAAAACAGTAAACAAAAATAATAATTTTATTCTACTATTTCAAACTAGGCCGAAAAGCGACAAAAACGGCTCGAATATTAACAAAGTATTTGGACAACATAACACTAATTTAGGAACAGTACAACGTGGGTTTTCTAAGTTTCGTAGTGGCAACGAGAGCCTTGAAGATGAAGAACATGGTAGTCAACCAGCACAAGTTGACGGTGACCATTTAAGGAAGTTAATCAATGCCGACCCGCATAAAAATTCACGGAAAGTCGCTCAAGAACTCAACGTTCACCAATCAACAGTTGTTTGATATCTGAAGAAAATCAGAAAAGTGAAAAAGCTGGACAAATGGGTGCCGCACGAATTAAACGAAAATAAAAAAATCATCGTTTTAACGTGTGTTCTTCTCTGCTTTTGCGTAATCGAAGCTACCCGTTTCTGGATCGAATTGTAACGTGCGATGAAAAATGGATCCTATACAACAACCGGAGACGTTCAGCTCAGTGATTGGATTTCAATGAGGCTCCAAAGCCTTTCCCAAAGCCAAAATTACACCAAAAAAGTCATGGTAATTGTTTGGTGGTCCGCACACGGTTTAATCCATTATAGCTTCCTAAAACAAGGCGAAACAATTACAGCAAAAGCAAACTGGGATATGAAACTTTGCCTCATCCACCGTACTCACCAGATCTTTCTCGTACAGACCTTTTTCAAACATTTCAGTAAGTTCCTTCGTAAAAAATGTTTCAGAAACCAAGGAGATGCTGAAAGAGCCTTGGACGACTTCATCGCCTTCAGAACTCTAGAATTTTATGAAACAGGAATAAAAAACTTGTTACCCGTTGGCAACAGTGTGTTCAATGTAATGGTTTTTATTTTAACTAATAAATTTAATTCTAAAGAAAGTTATGTTCATTCAAAGTTGACGGTTAAAAAACGACATTTTTTTTGCATGAACCTAATACCATCAAATATCACTCGTCATCGTCGCCTTCGAATGCTTCCTCAAGCTTCATAGAAACATGTTCCAACACTTTGATTTGCTCCGAATCGCAAATATCTTTCACTCGGGCAATCGAAGCAGTTTTATCCAGACTTTTAAATCGGAATTTGACACATAAAGAAATCAAAGGATCGACGATTCCGTGTCACGTAATTGCAGATCAAACAAAACCGTGTAGATTTGGATTCTACTTCGATTGTTCGCCGTAACGCAGACTAAGCGGCAGATGTCATCGAATCGGTGTCTTTCAGTTTATCTGACACAGCAATACACGAGAACCTTTTTACTATCTCTCGAATAACAACGATTCACTTTTCATCGCACACGTTCAATTCGAGCACTCTATCCCAATAATGCCTCAGTTCAAAACATTCTTTCACAATGGCTAAAATCATCGACGTCTTCCCATGGTTTGGAATGCCGTTAATCAACAAATTCGGAATATCCGATCCGCAGATGCATTTCTTGAGCTACGCGACCACTTCATTCTGATAGGAAATATCGTTCAATGCTTTCGCCCTATATTTTATACCCACGTAATATTACTTTTAATACTTGAATCGGATTCGTTTACATCAACGTTCAGCGAAAGAAAAATATCGACTAATTCTCGTATACCTCGTTGCGACACGAGCATCAGCGGCGTGTGTGAGGAATATTTTAAATTGTTTGAATGTGTAAATGTATGGATGCTGTATGTTGATTTAAGTATGTCGAATTTAGAATGGTGATTCTCCCAACCAGATGGAAATTGGTATTTTTAATAAATTTAAAGTGATTGATTATTCGAACATACATAATTAAAACATTTCAGAATTAAAATTAAGTTTAATAATTTTTAGTAAAATTTAAATTAAATGCATTTTTAATAATTTGATGTCATTATTATTATTTTGGGATTTATTGAAAAATGGTAAAAATTAATATTTTTAGAGGTTAAATATTAAAAAAATAACTTAGATAATTTGTTCGACTAATCATGATTAAAAACAGAAATAAGAAAACCGATTAGAACGATGGCAAACTATGAAAGACCTTCTGAGAGTTGTAATGACTCTAAATGTAATTGCAATAAATATTCAAACGAGACTTGTTTAAATGTTATAATCTAGAAAACTATCTCACTGAGTTTATTATCGGCCTTGTCAGAATCTCCATCTTTGTCGTCTAAATCGTAATATTCGTTGTCATAATCAACGTAATCATCGTCCGAACAATCGAATTAAATCCAATCGGATACATATCACAATCGATTCCGTTCGATTCTTCCTCTTTACGATCTCCATTAGCGATAATTGTTTCCGAAATTTTTTTCACTTTCTTCACATTTCCTTTAATGAAGAACTAATAATGCTGCAAATATCAATCGAATTTAAATTGAGAATTGTCGGAGCAATTTTTTTTACTTAAAGCTATTTAATTATTAAGAGATTGTTTTCGAGTTGAAATATTCCGTCCAAATAATTGGACGTTTGAAATATTCAATTCAAAATCATGGACGGATGGTTTGGTTTTGAAAGTGATAAACTTTTCATACACTTCTAATAATCGATTTTTTTTAATGATCAATTTTCGCATTGTTAATTTTCACTTTCATTTGATATTTCATTTTTTCTTCATGTTTGACCAATATTTCGTGCCCACCGAAAGGAGAGAATTGATCCTCCGTTTAACCCTCCCCGGGGTGGATCGAACAAAAAATCTCTCCAAAACCGCAAAACATACGGAAAAGTAAAAATATAATTATGAGATACGTAAAGTGTATGTGTTAGAATCAGCAAATAGATAATTGCAAATACAAAAAATACCAATTTCCATCTCGGTTGGAGAATCAGCATTCTAGGTTCAACATATTCAATTCAATTTACTATTGGTTTATATTTTAAAATGTACTTTAAGTATTTAAAATTATATATAATTATTATTTTAAAATAAAATCTGGAAAATAGTTATAAATCATAAATTGAAAATATTTATAAAAAATCTAAAATAATATCTTGTTATATAGATAAGAGGAATGAAAAGTAGATAAAAAATAAATAAGAAAAGAAGAAGAATTGATTATTTATTGTAAATAAATAAATAGAAATAATTAATAAATTAATTTTGAAAAATTAGTTAAACAGAAATTGTTATATAGAGTAAAAAAATAATTGACATTTTCAATTGGGAAAAAGGAATTTGAAAATTATCTTTTTGCATTTTTAAATAAAGGTCAATTACAATTTTAGATGTTCGTTGTCGGAAGGGTATTAAGGAAAGACGGAATTTTATTGCTAATAAATCTTTTTTTGACAAAATAGATTTGAACCTTAAGATAATTTAAATGATTTATGATGACAGCAGTACCGAAGATTACTATAAAAGTAACTTAAAAATCCTAAATTTTCAGAGGATAAAACTATATATATATATTTCTATACTGAAAAAGTATAGCCTTGAAATAATAAAAATCATTTAATCGAGTAGTCGCGAAGACTCTCAATCAAAGAGAAAAATGGACTAGAAGCCAAAACATTCTTTCTTTCTTTTTATTTTTACATTTGTATTTTAATATAAATAAATCTTTAATAAAATAAACGTTGTTTTTAAATGATTATTGCATAAAAACCCATAAGACTAAACAATACTATGTTCATATACAATTTAAAATACTCATCACAAATATAAATAATCAGAAACTGATTACGTCAACCAATAATTATTATAATTTAACACTTAAAAACATTTCACAAAATAAAAAAATTAAAGTTTTATGTTTTTCAAGCTGATAATAATTAATAATTCAGAGTAGATATTTGGTAAAAAGTTAATACAAATGTATATAATCACCAATAAATATTATTTAATAGTAAAGAAACAGAATTGATTATGAAAACATTATTAAAGACGGTTTAAACGTTCGTTGGTTGGTTGATTTGCGGATGACATCGAGATTGTGGTCTTGATTGTAAACAACCCGAAGTTCGTTGTTAGTATGAGGTGGATAGTACTGACGGCGTTTAGTGAGGATGAGTAAAGTTGATAATTGAAAGATATTAATTTTTACAATAGTTTTTTTAATTTTGTGATGTACGGTAGCTGTTCAGTAGATAGCTTTTGATTGACAGTAATTTGTGATAATTATTTCAGTACAATAACAGTAGATTCACTTTTCTTGATTACTCGAGTAATAAAATAATAATCATACCAAAAAAATGTTTGGTGTACAAGCTTTTATAATTTGTCATATATTTGCGGTTCTGTATCTATTTCACCCACTTCCCACATTTTTTGACTGAATTATCAAAGCCTACTAGGCG
>MQRK01231040.1:1144-12035 GCA_001938485.1 Girardia tigrina
TTTTTTTCTTCGAGTTCTCATTTTTGATATAAATAATATGACTTTTTGAATATTGTATGTGTTTTATCACGATTTTTTTCGATTTTTTGAATATTATATGCGTTTTATCGATAAAATATTTGATTTATTGCGATTTTATCAAAAATAGTGTTTTACAGCGAAAAAAAACGATTTTTTGTTTGGGTTGTCCCTATACCCACGAAACTATATTACTCCCGGGCTGGTTCATGATATGGCGCAAAATCGAGTTTGAAAATGAAGAAGATGTCTGTAGAGCATTGGCTAGCGTTATTCACGAGTTTGGATCTCCGGAAGAAGTTATTTTAGATAGTTTCAGGACTTTCAGCGGAAACGAGATTGAAAGATTTCTTGAACAATCAGGATTGGAAACTCGTTTCAGATGTCTAAGCCAGCCAAGCGAGAACGGCAATGCGGAATGAAGTCTTCGCACAATCAAAAGAAGGGTAGACCGGAGTGGAAGACAAATTGGAGAAATGGTTGCGTTGTACAATGAAACATCAAATGACGAAGGCATTTTTCTGCAACACAGCTACATCTGTATGAGGTATTTATTAACGGCGATCTGAAAGTGGGAGATGAAGTAGTCATTTAACCAATTCCATCAGCGAATTACATGACGAAGTTGATACGGGCAACAGTAACAGGAGTGCCTCAGGTGCACCAGATTGAAGTCAATTGGAAGCCATACCATTTAAACTACGTGTATCGTTCTTGGCCAACGGATCATATTCAAACAGAAACCAGCGGCCACGAGAGGGACGAAAACGTCAGAATGAGAGCACCGAAAATTTAGTGGAAGAATGATGCGGAAACAGAACAACCCAGGACAGACGATCAACTTGCGCTTACTAACACAGAACACCCCAGCGTGTAGTGCGGCCACCAATTCGATTCAAAGATTTCTTGTACGCTAGTTTTCGAGTTGATGATGACGATAAAATTTCCCCTTGCTCAGACAGTGTTTGTCTATGTGCCTTAATGGAAGGGGGGCGGAGTCACTCCTGTTACTATTGTCCGTATCAACTTCGTCATATAATTCGCAGATAGAGCTGGTTAGATGACTACTTCATCTCCTACTCTTTCAGATCGTCGTCGATCAATACCTTGTGCAGATGTGGCTGTGTTATAAAAAATCTTTCGGTATCAATAATCTTCTCATCTGTACAAACACGGTGGATGCTGATAAAGAAATGCTGGTGAAGAAATAAAAATTCATTTGTTTAAATGATAATTTGAAGTATCGCAGAATTATTTAATTAAATATTGTTCTTGTTTTTGTTGTTCTGTTTTGCAGTAACTACAAGTAACTTACACTTTTTCACAGGTAGAACAAAACAGAACATAAACTAAGTTATTTTATATTAAATTTGAAAATTGAAAAAAAATATTTCTGTTAACGTTTCACTTTTAACTTCAAACCACATGGAAGAAATGAAAATTTAATCTTGTTTTCAAAATCAATTAATAATAATTAATAAATTATAATTATAATTAATTAAATAAAATTAATTATAATTATAAATTGTAACCATAATTGTAATTATAATTATAAATTGTACCTGCGATTAAAATAAGACGGTTAGTAAAATTTCAACTTTCGGGAAAATGAGATGTGCCGAAGCTATTGCTTGGGACACCGAAAAATTCATCCTGAATCAGGGTAAATCCAGGTTTTCCGGGATGTCTTAGAACTCTGATCTATTACCATAAATAAATCTTAAATATAAATATTATATTTAATTTCAGTGGTTAATGTTTTAGAGATAGTCTAGTATCAAAATAATTAAACAATAATTAAAAATTATATTAATTCCAAGTATTTGAATAAATATATAATAAATATATTTATGTAATCGATAAACAATTTTGTGATTAAAACATACTCAAAACTTTGTTGAGAGAACCGTTTGCACATTATTTTTAGGATCTGAGATAAAATATTGAGTGTAGATTATTTTTTGTAGATTACAAAATTACACATCGAACAATGCTTTTTAACCAGATTCTTAATTCTAAATTCTTAATTTTATTTGTTGTTAATTTATGTTAATCCAGTAGATAAAGTTTAAAATAATTGCTTTGAATGTTGTTTTATCCTTTTGTATTAATTAAACAAAAAAAATAAAACTTAGTTATTTATGAGAATCAAAGTGAGATGTTTATCTTTCGTTTTGTTTTGACTCAAAGTGAAATATTATCTGATTTCTTTTGAAAAAGAAATAAAAATTTTTATGATCATTCAATCTTAGATTTAAAAAAACAAATAAGTAAATCCTTATTTATTTGGAAGCCCTAAATGCTACCAACTGTCATGACTTACCGACAAAAGTTGTTTCAACTTTAGTTAAAATAGAAGACATAACTCATTTAAAAATTAAATTTTATATTAAAGTAATATTTATAATAACAAAATTTTTTATGATTGTTTCTTTTATAAAACATAAATATTTTAACTTTAACTTATTCTAAATATGGAATCAGGATTTTTTGGAACCGGACCTTTATTAGGTAATATGGAAACAATATGGAAATGCCTATAGTTCATTTTTGGTTATACATAAAAAGAATAAATATTTAATAGATTAAATAAATTAAATAAATATTAAATCTTTAAAACATAAAGAAAATTTATGCTTAAAATAATTTAATAATTTTTTTTAAGATTTTAATGTAAGTATTGTAATACCAAATATAGGACTTTAGACAATAGAATTAATACTATTGTGTCAGGGTATCGAAAGAGAGACAGAATGGAATATCTTCAATGGATTGTTCGAATTTCACGTTAAGTTAAGTTTATCTATTTTAATGATTAATAAATATTAATGTCTGTCTTTATCTTAAATTTTAAAATTTTTATTTATAGCAATTAAATTAAATTATTAAATTTTTATAATGAAAATGTTCCCATATAAATACAATTAGTTTGATTTGATTCAAAATTTAAATATACCAAATCGGACTGGCGAGCGTGTGTCATCGACTGTCTTTGAGGCCTGTTGACGTGAGTTAATACGAAGAAACTCGATTCGCACGAAGCCGTACTGGATCCACAGGCTGCTACGCTAGCTAGCATTTTGTATGTTTCTTCAAAAGCAATTTACTGTTCATAAAGAAACTGTTCACCTGGCACGTTAAATACCAAACAAAAAAATACGAATTGTGCTACAACATACCAAAAGAAGCATTTAAAATGCAATTTTACTTGTAAAGGAGCCAAATCAGCGTATTTTTTTCCAAATAGCTCCTTTGAGGGAGTGATTATTCGAAGGGAAACGAAAGGGTTTAATTTAAGGAAGTTGAAGTCTTTGATTGATGACATCGTCATCATTAGTTCATCATTTTCATGAAATCTTCGTTTGATCTTACTACAAACGATGTCTATCGTCTCATAATATGCTGCTTGCAATGATTTACTGGTGTTTCCACTTGACTACCTTGATGATTGGGTGATTATGTAATCTCTTAAATTTATCGTTTCAGTTCGTTACCTCCTTTTTAACCACTGCATTGTTCTGCCTTTTCTGACGACAGATACTAAGATTTTTATAGTATCATTTGAAAATTTTCTGCTGATCTGAGGTTCAATATTGTAGCAAAGGTAGAGTTTATAATTTTCATGGATCAGTAAGTCCAGTCTCTCGACGTTGGAGAATTTAGTCTGCATATTCAACTAATTCTAATATTTATTTCATCATGATTAAAATAAATTGTCAATCAATATCGCTCAAAACTTTGATCAATCGCACAGTGAGAGCCACGTCATTACAACCGACAGTCGTTTAAGCTATTTGCTTTCAGTATGTTGTGTTCTTGATCAAAATTATAATTCATTAACACCAAATTTTATTTCTAAGACAAATAACAATTATTCAAACAATTTTTTGTCGAGGAACTTTTCTTCGTTTTCTTTTTGACCAGAATTTTATATAAAAATATGGAATTATAAATACTGATAAGCTATTTTAAAATTAAAATTTTTTTATTCTTTTTATTTTGAAAATTTACATTCCACTATTTTATGCAACTTAATTTAAATTAAAACCACCATCATTTATTGTAGTCATATTTTAACTAAATTCATAAAAATGATTTTTATTATTTTAGAATTAGTTTAATGTCATTTCTTTTATTTGTGAAAACGTTTTTAATTAATAAAAGATTTTAACGTTTTATTTATTATCAATATTTCAGTTTAAAAGCCTTTTTTACCTCCAATAATTGAAAATACAAATATATATAATTTTAAATACAATTTAAAAGCATTTTTTACCTACAATTATTTTAAATACAATACAAATTTTAAATACAAAAAATAATTTACAGTATTCAAATTTTTATTATTATTACGATACATTAATGATAAAAGTTTTAATTTTTATTTTTTTACGAAAACTGTTTAGAATTAAGTATTTGTCAAATCTTTAATTTGCAGAATTTCAAACTGACTTTAAAATTTAAAATGATCTGTTTTTTTTAATTTACATCTCTGGCAACAAAGTTCATTGGTTTTGTAACAACGAATAACAAATCTATAAAATTTATTTTTCACTAACAAATACTTTTAAATATATATTATTTAAACAAATAATTATCTATATTTTTTCATGTTAAATATTTCATTTAATAAATAAATTTAACATGTAACACTCCCCCAGATTCTTCGTCACAAGAATCTATATCTACTACATACTCGTTTAAATAATTCGGTTTTCGTCTTTCTCTTTTAGTTCTGTTGCTGATTCCCGATTCACTTTGCTTAACATTCGAAGCTGATTCGTTTTTATTTTCCAACATGTAATCCAAGTAATAGTTTCGCGGCAGGTCTGGTTGTCTTGGTCGAATATCTGCTATATGCCATGAACCGCAAAAACCATCACAATTTATTAAGTACTTTCTTTGATCCAATTTTCTAACGACAACACCTCTTGTCCATTGCTTTGTACATGGCATATTATTTTCAGGCTTTACCAAGACTAACTGTTGCTCTACGAAGTCTGTCTTTACCTTATTGTATACCGGCTCCTTTTCGATTCTTTCGATTATCTCCAAATCGACTGGAATGTACTTGTAAAGTGCTGAACTAGGTGTCTCCTTTTCGTCGGACGGTGTATTGTTATACTTTCTTATAAGGCTTCCATGATACTAATATTCGATCGAGACGCAATTCTCTTGATTGTCTTATGATTACTCTCTATTATTCAGTTGCAACTTGGTCGATTAATAGCGCGGTATAGGACATGTTCATTCCACTTTTTCATCAACTTGCTGAATTCGGCTGAATGAAATGTCGTATAATTGTCAATAATCAACTCCTTTGGAGATCCACGCTTGCAGAACAAATTTGAAAACTCTGTAACAATCGACTTGACATCCTCAGCTTTGATTAGTTTCCATACTGCAAATCGAAAAGGTCCACAATCACTGATACTTAAGAATTTTTGTTGATCAAATTTTGTGACATCCGCTGCAAGTCTTGTCCAGTTTTCATTGACAGCTAATTTTCCAGTTTCCCATTTTATTGGCGCCGGATCAATAGATTGGCAACTTTGATACTTCAAGATCAAATCCTTTATATCCGTATTTGACACGTTTATTTCCAACTTATCGCACAGATATCGCATTCTCTTTGCATCTAAATGACATCTGTCATGAAGCTTCTGTAGTTTGAATATGTCATCTGTTACAGACAACAGGCAACTGCTTCGTTTTAATTGTTTGGGTATTCTTGTCAGTTCATCAGCCTTGTTGTCTTCACTATTAACAAACTCAATTTTCAAAGTTATTTCGTATTCCTGGCACAACTCCTTAATCATTGACAATCGGCGCTTTATCCAAAGCTTGGAAGAGGCTTTCGTGTGTAATTTATTTCACTCTGATAGTGCCTCAGTTATCCAAGAAACAACTGATTTGTTATCTGATTTTACTACAACATTCGTTAGTCCCCATTTAATACACAGATTTAGACCCTTTACAATTACTTCTAGTTCTGCTACGTTTATGTGCCTAGAATCGTCAGTTTTCCTTAACCAAGATGCTCTTCTATAATATTTCCTTTAACTACCAATGCTACTCCAATGACTATATAACTGGCATCACACCATATGATAACGTCTTTACAATCATCAATACTCCACATTCCTCTACAAGGATCTTCCTCCTTAACTTTTGTCAAAAAAATTGATTTTCTCGAATAATTCGACATCTATTTTCTCATCCCATTTTCCTTCACTGAACCTTTTCATGTAGGAGCATGATGGACGTAGCCAACCAGCAACAGGGTGGATTCCTACTAATTGGTCACACAGCGAATATAACTTGCGACGCGATATTTATTAGGCAACTATCTCGTCCTTGAAATGATTTTCTCTCATCCATCCCATCGAATTCTTATTTTTAAAGACTTTAACTCCCAACACTCGCAGATCTTTATCCATTGAAATATTTTCTGGTTTTTTGCATTTAAGACTAAATTTCTCGAACAGCATTCTAATTTCGTCAATTAAGGCACAAAAATGAAAACACTACCTATGACAGTTTCCTCTATGCTGCTCACATGTTGCATGGACCAATGCCACTTTTGTTCGATTTCTATTGGTAGTAAGTACATCACGCCACCACGCCATCTGTCCTTTTGTAAGATGCACACACACGCGCACATCCGCATATAAGTATTTCCACTTACTTTCGGAACGCCCCTCGTAATATTCTTTAACGTCTTATTATTCAAACAAATTTAAATTATAATTTAATTATTACAAAAATAATTTATACTTTAAATATGAAATAATTTTTTATTTATTTTAAGAAAATATTATTAAAATATTATTTATGAAATATTTGTTAAATTTTAAAGTGATTATTTAAATTTTAATACTTGATTAAACAACCCGACGTTTTAAAATATTTAAAATATCAATCTTCCATCTGGTTGGGAGAAACACAATCTTAAAACAACATACCAAATAATACACAATAAACACCATTCAAAAATATTCCTCACACTTACCATTACCACAATTAAGTAAATTTAAATTTATATTCATAAAATCTATCTTATTTTCTAATTCTGTGATCTTTTGGAGGAGACAGCTCATTTCATAGTTATTCCCGCCGTTGCTGCGCTTGATTGAATTATCGGGATTAGACACATGAGAATAATTTTCAAATGGATTGGCATGTCAGTTTGATAAGTTTTTAGATGCAGTTATCAATTGATTAGGTAAAAGCTGATACGAATAAATTACATATGATACGGACTCGAAATAGAATGAATATTACCGCTTTTGACCAGGTTTTGATAAAACTGTGCCTGAAAAATCATCATATTTATAAATGATGAAATATTGACTCAATTTGAAAAAAATTGAAGTAAATTGAAAGAGAGAGGAGGTTGTTGTATCTTAGCAGAAGGTTTTTTGGTTTCTTTACCAACTTTCAACTCGAGAGGTTCAATCGGAATCGACGGGAAATGATATTTGAGTGCTTCTTTTACTAGTCCAAGTTGAGACTGCAAAATGTCCGAGACTAAATATTTACCGTAAACGGCCAGCGATTTGATCAGTGGCTTCAATGACGTATCGTTCATGAGAAAGCACATATGAAGTTCGTTTTAGTATCGAATTGAGATAGCGGTCACAGGTTCCATGTGACCGTGGAGATCTAACACTCGCTGTGTCAGGTGAGTCGGTAGATAAGTGCGGACCTTATTGTCCAGGAAACCGATCACCCATAATCGATTGTCTGAAGTAATAGAAAGACAACTGATCCCATGATTAAAATGAGGTATTGGTGAGTTGTTTAACGTGCTGCAAGATAATTCCATCTGATCCTTTGAAGCATTGTTTGACGTATATTTCATCGACCAAATATTGATTGATTTATCGGTACTAGCAGATATCATTGATATTTTATCGAGACTTAATGCAAGAGAAGTTATCAAATCTTGATGATGTTTAATCGATTGGATTAACGTTCCTTCTTTAAAACTGTACACATACATCCATTCATTCTGAAATCCCATAACTGCAAATCGATCACCCGGTAATAATAACCCACAAGGTGCCATCAGCTTTTGTTTTCATCAACTCGATTGGCCTTTTTATTCTTATTCTCTGAACACCATTCGACTGTTGAAAACGGTTTGAAGACCGATTTAATCCATAACTTTGCCTCTGATAACGACACTGTAAAAAGACCATCTCTATCTGACGTGAACTGGCAGTATATTATAGTAGTTCGATGCCCCAGATCGGCAATATGTTCTGTAGTAGTCATCTCTTTGCAGGAAGAAGGTCGAGAGAAAATATAGCCACAGTGTTGTTTTTCATTGACCAGAGCAATTCTAGTGTTTCATGAGGTTTAGATTTGGTGTGAACTGAAACACTTTTACAACCGGAAGGAATTTCGATATCTCTCAAGTGTTTCAAACGACTTGGTTCCGTGAAAGCCTCATCATTTGTTTATTCATTATTTTTGCTAATTGCTTTTCCGTTTGATACTTTAACGTTTTTAGTAACTGCCGAACGAACAGATTTAATGAGATGACCAATTTCTTTAAATTATTTTACTTTGAACAGACAATAACCAGACAAATGTCTGTATATTAAAAACATTTTTTTTATTTTCAAGAACGTAATATGAAACCAAAAATTTTTTATTATTTGTTAACTTTTTAAACACTGACATTAATATTGCTCACAAAATAATTCGCATAGATATAAAGTTGCGTTTAAAAGATTGATAACAAAATTTGAATATTTTGAATACCCAACAAATTAAACTTTCACAAATTAATTTTGAAGAAAAACGTTTTTTCAAATTCATTTCTAAAATGATGCGAACAATGATTTTCCCCTGTTTTAAGTTTTCTGTATCATTCAGTCATTTTATAAATTCAATTTTGTCTTTTTGAAATTTCAATTTTTATTTATGATATTTAAAAAAGAAGTTTCATTCAATTCAGTTTATGTTTAAATATTTCCGATCTAATTTACTAAATGTTTATGTTATCTTAAATTTCATTCGTCCTAGTCTATTTAAAATTTTCGAATAACCTGAATAAATCTCTAATAATTATTTTCTAATATTACTCATAATAATTTAAAAAAACTAGTCTTTAAATAAAATGAATTCATTTGGAAGAAATTTTCATGGCACGCAACAATAAATAGGAATGAAGCGTTCATATTTGACAAAAATGTGATATATATTATTAAATTCTCGTAAAATGAAAACAGAAAATGAATCAGACATAATAAGAAGTGGAGCGAATGAGTTACTAAAGCATAAATAAAAGAATTGACACGTAAATAACCGTAAAACTTATACGTTTAATTTAATACAAAAATCTATGTTAAAATACTTTACAATTATCTTGTTTTAACCCATTTACGCCGGCCGTCCTCGTTTGAGGACGCTTGAAAAAATAAAAATTCTGTCGCGTTCCCATCTTTCGACAACATTTTTGTTGACTCAGAGCCCCCATCCGTTTTTTGAGTTCAACGGCAACTCGTACCAGCGGCGACATTACACTTTTGGTCTCGTCATAACTTAGGGGAACGGACGCGCCTCCTCCACTCATATCAACAAGTTGTATGCGCTTTGGAGCGCCTTCAGGTTCTAACCAGTAAGTGGTATTGCCCGACTAATGGTCTCAGCGTTAATATTATTCTCCATCAATTTTAAGTATTTTGGTGTGTTAGTTTATTAATTATATCGGACGAAGAGAGCTTTAAGGAAGTAAACATCGGTCAATCCGCGTGCCCCTCGCATTCTGCAGTCGGCCTGCGTCACCTACAGAAGGTTCATTACTTCTGTCAACAATTTTCGTTCATATAATAGTATTTTTCTAACATATTTAACTTTTGTTCCTCTCACGATATTATCAACGACATGTGGATTTCAGTCTCCAAACGGATCTTGGCATTAATTTTAAACACGAGTTTTAACTTTATTTATCTTATTATATTTACAATACTTGTTGGAGTTAATTATTTTAAATTTTGCAGAAATTTTTTTATAATGAAATGATTTTTTATTCGATGATATCAAACAATTTTTTGATTCCTTTAAAAACTCTGAATGTTACGTGCATTAGATACGTTTTGTAAGAATAATAAATCTACCACTAGGAACTCTCGTTAAACTGAAATCAATCGCTTTATATCTTTCTGTCAATCTCGTAAACTCGACTGGAATTTTAAGCATTAAAGGTGGAATGAAAGATAAAGATTGTAAATTAAACTCTTTGATATTCGACAATATTTCTAACTCTATATCCTCACACAATCCTCAAATAGATTCTTTCATCATATTCGTTGTTAAAATTGATTCGACCGTCGAATTTAGGAAATATTATTTACAGGATTATTGTTATTATAGGAAATTATATCTGAATTCATTATTGTATATGTTATCAGTTACACCCGATGAATTAAATCTGACGTTATATTAAATAGAAGCAATTATTAACTGATCAGAGTAAATAAAATAATAAGGAGGATCACTGTATCGTTCCAAACTTGATTTTTACCATATATTGATTTTACCATATATTGATTTTGTATTCTGTTTATATGGTTATATTACATTCACAGTATCATATTTGTTATTTATCACCTATCATCTTTATACAAATAATTCTTTACGCAAAAAACATCTCTATGCAGGTATTGTATAATCTTCACAGCTTTATATTTATGGTTTATCAATTATCACCTTTATATTAGGTTGGTCGAAAAATAATGTCTCTTTTTGAGCTTTATACTTTGTTTATCTACTTTGATATGTATATAAGTTTAAATGCATTAGTGTTAGATATTATTTGAAATCTTATGCCTAGCTGTATATTCCTATAGCCATTATTAAC
>MQRK01231040.1:12238-26578 GCA_001938485.1 Girardia tigrina
AAGATGAAGAAGGTCGTGGTCGTCCAGTTGCTGTGAACAACGACAATTTGAGGACAATGGTGGAAACAGATCCCCGTACAACAATCAGAGAACTTGCAGATGGGTTGGGCATTAGTCATGCAACAGTTCTGGATCATTTAAAACAACTTGGAAAATTCAAGAAACTTGATAAATGGGTTCCACATGATTGGAATGAAAATCAAAAGAACCGACGCTGTGAAATTTGTTCTGCCAATAATCTTCGCAATAAAAACGATCCATTTCTTGATCGTATTGTTACCTGTGATGAGAAATGGATCCTGTATGATAACCGACGTCGATCTGCACAATGGTTGGACAAAGATGAAGTACCGAAACACTTTCCAAAACCGAAACTAGCACCCCATAAGGTTATGGTGACAGTTTGGTGGTGTGATGTTGGAATTATCCACTATAGTTTCTTGAATCCAGGTGAAACAATCACAGCGGAGAAGTACTGTCATGAAATTGATGAAATGCATAAGAAATTGAAAACCGTTTGTCCGGGATTGGTCAATCGAAAAAATCACATCCTTCTTCATGATAATGCTAGACCTCATATTTCAAAAGTGACTCTTCAAAAGCTTAATGAATTGGGCTATGAAACCCTGCTTCATCCACTATATTCACAAGACCTCTCATCAACGGACTTCTACTTTTTCAGGATTTTGTACAACTTCCTACGTGAAAAAATTTTCAAAAACCAAAATGATGCTCAAAATGCCTTCCAAGAATTCGTCGCTTCGAGAACCGATGCATTTTATGCTGATGGAATAAAACAACTTGTTTCTCGTTGGCAAAAATGTATTGATGCCTACGGTTCATACTTTGATTAATAAACTTTTGTTTCTGTGAATTTGCACGTCTTTGAAGTTTGTGTCCCAAAACCGCCAGTATGTTTCGACCAACCTAATATAAATAACATCTTTATGCAAATTTTATCTTTTATCTTTATAAGAAGCTTTTGGAATTACTTTCTCACTGCACATTTTATTACTGTATATGTCTAATAATATCTGGCTACTCGTATAATCATTAAAAACGAAAGAAAATAACTAAAATAAAGAATACGTATCAAAGGGACGGACTAGAACGATATTTACAAAGGCCTATTCGAACTACATTCCGATGAGTATTCCGACACTAGACTCGAAACGGTGTCGGAGACCAACTCTTGCAGCTTTCCTCGTTCTTAAGACTTCGTTATTGATCAATGAAGTCCTCTGTTCCCTTAAGAATAACTCGGTTAGCCCGACTAACTCAACATTCGTCGAAATATAATAATTAACTGACTCTTGAAAATATGTAATTCTCAGATAGTCCATGCCTTTCATCGGATCATCATAATCAAAAAGCAACATAAGTATTTTCAAAAATATATTAGATCAGGCATAATATAATAACAAAATTTATATCAGAATTATATCAAAATATATAAATTGTAACAAATTATATACATAAATAAATAATCATCTAATAATAACAACCCGTACTTGTAGAATTAGGAATATCGCTCCGCTCTAAAAATGAAAATTTTCTTAAGATCATGAATCGAAGTGAAGTAAAAGTGCAGTGAAAATTGTGTGAAATTGTTGTGTGTCTGAGCGAATTAAATTCGCTATTTATATTGCGAACGGCTGTGCAGAGTCCGAGATTCTCGAACCTTCCTGCACACATACATGTTCGCGTGCAACAGATGGTGTGTCTGTACATATGTTTATTTTTTTGTCTCTCCCTCAACAGGAACGAATCCATTCTCCCTGTAGATTATTAATCATTCTCCTACACGACATCGGCAATCGATTTAGTTGTCTTATCACTTTTTGATTTTCTTATCAGTGGCTTGGCAGGATGATTAACTCTCGGTGAATATGTTTCGGCAATCGTCATCTCATGATGGTTGTTTGGTTGTCAACCGTAATTAAAACATCTTACAAGATGTCGGCTCGAACGTGGGATTTGTTTATCTACATTTACTGGTCTCTGCGGATGTGCTGTTCTCCATGTGGCGCAGTTAGTTCAACGATTCCTACCCGGCGCTTTCAATGCGCTATGACTTTAACACATGTCACTTGATTAGACATTAATTGCTGGATTAAGAGCTTTAATTATTAATGTCTCACACGAGACTCTTTCCCAATAATATTTAAAATTACTGCATAAAACTTTAAAATTATTTATTTCAACAGAAGATTTACAATGTTTATAATGTTTAGCAATATTACTACTACCACTTAGATGTCCATGCACATGAACCCGTTTACAGAGATGACAGGCTGTCTCTCCAATGTGGGTCTCCCATCTCTTTCAAATGATATTGAGCCTAAGGCTCTTTAGAGGGTCTACCCAAACTAAAGCCCTAAGGGCCCCTAATAATCCTCCAACATGGTCAGTGGCTTTCAGCCTATTAAGAACACCAACATGGGTTTTCGAACTTTTATTTTCAATACAATTAGAATTGTCTTTTGGACAACTCTCAGCAAAACTTTCTTACTTCGACATCGTTCTAAATTGATAACTTTTAGTTAATGTTTGTTAATAAACAATTAATCGAACAAATTTTTCATTATTTTAAGATTTTATTTTTAAAGTTCAAATTTTGTAATTTTAGTAATAATTCTATTTACATATTAATTTTATTTAAAAAATGATTTTATGTAAAGAAAGAACATTTATATAATTCAAAACTTAGTTAAAACTATTTACTTTATTTAAATTTTAATATGAAAATTTGAAACGATTTAATATTTTTAAAGTTTTTAAATATCTTGTTGTACTTTAAAATGCAAATTATACTCGAATAATTATTTATCGAGAACATTTAAAATATCGATTTTCCACTTGGGTTGGAGAAACACATTTCCAAATACTAAACTCAACATACAAAATTCAACAAACCAATTTCAACATACCAAATTTAAAATATTCCTCACATCCCCCTCGATTTAAATGGCTTTAGCCATTCCACATTTCTAATCAATATTCTACCATCATCTAATTGTATCTCGTAACTTCTTTCATGTCGTCGTTTCTTTATTGTGGCTGGGCACATGTATCGATCTTCATCCTTCGTTACTTTTTCTTTCTTTATAAGCACTTTATCTCCAATTCGGAATACTTGTTTCGTTTGTTTCGTGCTTTTATTCATTTCCTTCTTGACATGTCTTTTTCCATCGGTGTTTTTCCACCAATGTCTTAGTTTTCTACCAAAAATTATTTCTGCTGGAGATATCCCTGTGGTTGCCTGAATTGTGCTATTTAGCATAAACTATTTCTGGCAGGGTTTCCGTCCAATCTTTGTGGACCTCGTCTTTCATCCGTATATTCATGGCATCCCTAATTGTTCTGAACTGTCTCTCAACAACCCCATTGGTATTGTGGTGGTAAGGACTGGAATATACTATCTCAGCTTTAAATTTATTTGCTGTTTCTTTAAAAAGGGCTGATTCGAAAGTCTGTCCTCTATCGACATGGATTTCTTTTGGTGGTCCGTATTTCCAAATCCATTTGTCTAGTAAGACCTTTCGCACGGTTTTCTCGTCTTGTTGAGCTACAGCGATCAAACTGATGTATCTGCTACATTGATCGATTATCGCTAGTATATATTGACATTCATTAATATTTCTTTTAAAAGGTCCCCAGAAATCCATATATATTTTTGGGAATGGTTCATCAGCAGATTGTTTAATATGTTTCTCATTTGTTTTTGTTGTTAGGGTCTTTCTTTTCTGACAATTCATACAACTTTGCACAATTTCCTTTACTGTTTTTCTCATATCTTCCATATCGAAATCATCTTTCAAATAATTTTAAACTTTCTTGCTACCAGCGTGACACAGCATCTTTGTTATCCATTGTCGTTACGATATCATCTTTCAGTAACCATTTTTTTGTTTTCCCAGTTCTGATATCTGATCTAATCTGTTTTATCTTGTCATTATCGTTCTGCCATTTGAATCCTTTGGATTCATCGTCTAACGCTATGATTCTTGTTTTAACTTTACCCTTCTTAGCTTCCTCATGCATAGTTTGACATTGTACACTCATTTCACAGGAATTTCTCGACATTGCATCGGCGTTAGAGTGTTTTTCACCTTTCCAGTATTCCAAAGTCATATCCAACCCACTTAGAAAGTTTATCCAAGTTTGAAATTGCGGAGTGATTGGGTTCTTTGTCGTCATCATAAAGGTAATGGCTTTATGATCCCTTCTTGATAGAAATTTCTTGCCGTACAGATAGTGCTTGAAGTGTTGTGTAAAATAGTAGATTGCCAGCAGTTCTTTTCTCATAATACAGTATCCCAATTCATGTTTGTTCATTTTGTGGGATCCATATGCAATCACTCTTTCTCTTCCATGTATAACTTTCTGTGATAGTACCGCGTCAATGATGTCAAAACTAGCGTCCGTGTCCATTATGAATTCTTTTCCTAAATCTGGGTATGCTAGTATTGGTGTATTGATCATCTTTTCCTTTAATTTTTGAAACGCTTCGTTGCATTCTTCTGTCCATATTAGCTTTTTTCTTTATTCTTTCCGCAAAGTCCTTCCAATACTTTTGAATACTTTGCATAATCTTTTAAGAATTTCCTGTAATAGTTTGTTACACCTAAAAAGCTTCTCAAATGTTTTACATATGGAAGATTCTGAAACTTGCTAATCGTATCGATCTTTGTGTGATCTGTTTCTGTGCCATCTTTGATGATCACATATCCAAAAAACTTTGTCTTTTCAACCAAAAAGTGACATATATCTGTATTAATTCTCAAACCCGATTGCTTTATTTTACTAAATACGTGTTCAATTCGTTTGAGGTGTTCTTCCTTGTCTTTTGCGAAAATTAATATATCGTCTAAATACACAACTGCCTCTTTCCAATTTAATTCACCCAAAACTCTTACCATCAGTTCTTGAAACATTGCTGGTGCCGCTGCAATTCCAAATGGCATTCTCTAGAAACAATATTGGCCATCCTTTGTTGAAAATGCTGTTTTGACTTTCGAACTTTTATTTTCAATACAATTTGAATTGTCTTTTGGAAAACTCTCACAAAACTTTCGTAATTGGAAATCGTTCTAAATTGATAACTTTTAGTTAATGTTTTTTAATAAACAATTATTCGAACAAATTTTTCATTATTTTCTGATTTTATTTTTAAAGTAATTTTAGTAATAATTCTATTTACATATTAATTTTATTTAAAAAAGGATTTTATGTAAATAAAGAACATTTATACAATTAAAAACTTAGTTAAAACTATTTACTTTAGTTAATATGAAGATTTGAAAAGATTTAATATTTTTAAAGATTTTAAATATCTTATGCTGTACCTTAAAATGTAAATTATACTCGAATAATTATTTATCGTGAACATCTAAAATATCGATTTTCCACCTGGGTGGGAGAAACATATTTCCAAATACTAAACTCAACACACAAAATTCAACCAACCAATTTCAACATACCAAATTTAAAATATTCCTCACACCATCTCTGAGCAGTCGGTTTGCCAGTGATGAAAAACCAGCCATTAAACTTGGTACCATGACTGTACATGCCTTTGGCTATTCCGGTAGTCGCGTAACATCCGCGAAATGGGCACTGAAAACTTCCTTTCGCCTTCATGTCAGCAAGTCGAAAGTCCCTGTGCGTTTCTTAAGCGATCCCTTCATTCTGGTTTCTTGGCATACTCACAGTTGCGTCCGAAAACTGATAATTGGATTGGTTGGTTTCAATTTGTCTTCTGTCTGTGTTTCCAAGTTGTCTGCTCTCTGATGTTCTGCCTCTTCTGATTGTTCTTTGTGATTATTTTAGATGTATTTCTTTAGCCACCCTGCACAAAGCTATTCCTTTGGGCAGTGAGTGCATATGAATCTTCCTTTCTTCTCCCTCTTCGGTTTTTGTGTTGGCTGATCTGAGGTTTTTATTGTTGCATTGATGCTCTGTTTGATGCGTTGTTTGATAAGATGCTCTGCTCTAATGTGGTCTCGTCTTAAGTGTCTTTTGAACTCCTTAATCTTAGCGAACACTTTTGTGGTGATTTAGTAAATCACAGTTTAAATTTTTTTTCATCAAAATAAAAATATATGTATATATTTTTTTGCACGAGGTGTTGAAATTGCAAATAATGTCTCCAAAAAAAATAAAAAAAACAATGATTTGAACGGCTAACAAATGATAGTGGTCAATTTGTTTTACTGGTGTAATTTGTAAATTAAACAAATATAAAAATTTTGAATATAAACATTTTTTTAATCTTATTCAACTATACAATATTCATTGTCGAAAAAAATAATTTCCATTTTGATCCTGCAAATCACTAATTTATGGGTGCAAGATGGTCACTATTAACTTTAAATGAAATGAAATTAAAAAAGAAAAGAGCGTTTTGCAAAGATTCCAATTAAAGAATATTAAAACAAATTTTAAAACAAATACACCACGAGAAGGTGAGCGACGCTGTATCCCCTCTCTTCTCCTTTGTTGCTACTCTCCAACGTAAGTGGCGTTACACCCATTACACTCAAATTTATACACAAGATCACAGCATAAACTCAAAGGAGTTTTCGATTTATTACTGAGCATATTCTGGATTTTATGTTTCAGATACAATTTTTAAATTAAAATTCATAGTTTTAATTGAACTTAGAGTAGAAGATTTGAATTTTTTAAAACCTTCAGAATAAGGAACAGTTAATGTGTAGCCACAAATAAGTCTCATATTCGTTCCTATGTCGGATTTCAAAACATCCTTTCCTTCAATTATTTTACTTACACCCTCTTTAAATAATTTATCAATTGTTTCTCTGGTTAATTTCTCAAGAAAAGATTTTGAATATCTATTCTTATGTAAAGGGTCACTCAACTTGTTTAAACTAGAATTTGCCTTGGAATATGTTGAAGATAAGGATTATATTTCGGTTCACAAAAACATTTGAAACTTGTATACAACCCCGTATTAGTTTTCTTTATATAGATCTCTGTTTCCTAACGGCAACTCTTAATTTCAATTAACATATCAAGAAAAGGTAACGAACCATTCTTTTCAGTCCCGACAGTGAAAGAAATATTTGATGTTAGGAATTCAAATATTTCAAAAAAAGAGACATGTGATCTTTTTCAGAAAATATTATAAAAATGTCATCAACATAACACTTATAAACTAAAAGTTTAGCTCCAGTGAATAGATTAATCTTATTTTCAATTCTTCAATGGGGATTCCATAGCTACATCATCAATTTGCTTATATCAACAATCTCTGAAAAGAAAATGAACATTGGGTGCTGTAAAAGTCTATAATTTTCGAAACGCTTCCTCATCTAAATCTTTATGAAGATTTACATTATTTTTTACATTATTTTCACATATATAAGCTTAAAAGATTGAATCAGAATCGCCTCAGGATGATGGATATTCAGTCGAAACATATTGTTTTAATAAAAAATTTTATTTTAAAATGGCGTCTTTTAATTTTTACAATCGAATTTGATTTTATTATTATTTAATCTATATTACTTAACGGTTGGCAATTATTTTTGGGAGAGACGACATTTTCAGCACCGTACATTTCATCATATCAGTCATTAACAAACAAACCCCACACACTGCAAGAAATTATCTGATCATTCCGATATTAAATTATTGGCATCAAAAGAATTCGAATTTACGAGTAAAAATTCTCCTCTGGACCAGTTATCAAAAGAAGTATTTGAAAATATTTTGAAAAAAGAAAATGCTTATTAGAAAGCTTTTGGTGATAATTTAAAGAATATTTCAAAAAATGTATTTGACTATTATTTGACTACAGCAACTTGTGATTTCGAGGTGTTCTTTGTAAAATAATATTTGTGATAATTATTATGATAATCATTTTCTTTGACAATATCTCGAATTATAAATGCTATTTCGTTGGTTAGAAAACACTTTTCAATATTTAGTTTTGATTCCAGTCGCATTATCGATTAGATTATTATTATTATTGTGAGGAATTTGTCTTATAATTAGTGTATGTGGTTTGAAATTCGTTGAGTATGTTGTTCTCTCCCGTTTAATGTAATTTTGATACGACGATCTTAATTTAAATTATTTTATGATATACTGAATATATGAAAAATAAATTTATTTGTTTTAATATTCAGGTGATGTCGGTGGATAATTAAATTTTTCGTGATTATATATTGTTTTTTTTGTGAATAAATGATTTCCAAAGAAGAGTCTAGTTTTCTTGATAAACAGACCAAAACGTACGGAGTAATTAGTTTACAAATATCATTAAAAATAGTTAGAAAAGAAAAAGTTATAAAAAAATAGGGAAAATGGGAGAGAATTAATAATTAAATATAAAGACAGATAATTTATAATTTAAATTCCGAAACAGGTATTTATTCAAATAGAATGCCTATATAATTTGGCAATTATCTTTGTCAGATTCAACATACATTATAATATTTAAAATATCTTATCTACAAGAAGTCATTCATAAGAAAATCAAACGATGATATTTCACGTTCGTGCTATTTCTTTTACAAAATTCAGTTAATGTCTGGATATTTATGATCAAAAAACATGACAAAGTTTATTATTCGAATTTAATTAAAAATAATAATGTTAAATGCATACAGAGATTCAAAGTATAATATTCGAAAAAATGTTATGAAAAAAATAGCTAAAAATATCATTAATTTCTTATATTAGAAAGACTAAGTATTTTGAGATTCCTATATATGTTCAATTACTTTAACAAAAATCAATAATTTTTTCTTGAAGTTAATATTTGCCTCAGACTGATGCATAAATAATTATTTTTAATCGCTTCTATAATTATTATAATTTGAGGGTAATTTAATTTAATATACACAGATTTTCTTTGTTTCGAACAATGGGTCATGTACTTAGTTATGAATACTTAAACTTATGAAAGCTTAAAAATTGTTATTAGACTGAAAAACTGTAAAGATGAGTTAATTTATTGCTAAACAGATGGGTAAAAGTTATATATAATAATGACAATACTTTGATTTTTTTAATTTGCCTTAATAATGATTTTTTTGCTAAAACAATGTGGTTTTCACGTATGTATTTCAAATACTGTTTGGTATTTAACATTTAAATTCAATTTTTAATGTTTTCATAAATAAAATGTTCATAATCCAATTTATATTCGAAACATAATTAATATTTATTAAGAAAATTAAAAAATGATGACAAATTATTTTTAAACACAAAAACACGCCATTTGTTAATTAAACATTATTTTTTATGACAATTAATTTCGACGGTATAATCGTCGAACAGGCTTCCCTCTCCCAATAATTCTTAAAACGAGAACACAGAATTTTAAAATTATTTATGTTTATATTTTCGTTTGAATTAAAACCATTTCTATCCTGTAAGAGGATTAATTTTTCGATCTTGGTCATTATCATCAACTTATACAAAAAAATGTGATAGCATTAACCAATTAACCAAATTATTGTATAAAAATGGTTGTACAAAATCAATTGTAGAGAAATTGACCATTTCACTGTGTACTCTGAGCGCATTTTTGAGATAGCGGTGGAATCGCTCAATCTTCCCATTGCACTGAGGGTAATATGCGGTAGTTTGTCTATGCTCGATTCCGAATTTCTCACATGTAGTTTTGAATTGGCTCGAGAGAAATTGTCTGCTCTGATCAGTTATGATTATTTCTGGTGATTCAAGGTGTTGGTGAGTCCTCTACAGAAGAAGTGGATGTGATATCATTAATCGGAACTGCTTCGGGCCATGAAGAGTGTCTGTCGATGAATGTTAATAAATAGCGTTTACCTTCCGCCATCGGCAGTGTTTGATTGAAATTGGAGAGCCTCACAGTGGTGAATTCTGTGATTACGAATTCGGTATTCATCTTTTGAAAAGAAAGACCGGTGAATTGATTATTAAGTTAAATGCCTTATGTTTTTTTAGATCAGAAGAAATTTATTTTGATCTTAATGATTGCATTTTGAATCTCTTGAAATGTCTAAAATAAATCAGACTGAAAGTTTATCAATTTCACATTCACATTCTGTAATGAGCAATCCAAAGACCAGTCCAAATAGTCTTGCCAATCAAAAGCCAATAATTCATCAAAAAGTTAATATTACTCCGAATCCTCTCAGACGTCAAGAATCTTTGGTAAAAATGACCGCCCCCATGTCTTGAAACCTGTGTATCAAATTCGTAATCAATTGTATGTAGACAGTAATAATTTTCGACCAGTTATGCAAAGTGGTAAATCCCAATTCAACAATTAAAATGAAATTTCTGAGAATCTGTTATTACTACAGCATTTTTTCAATTGAACCATCGTTTATAATATTATATCTATTAATTTGAGATTATTATAAATAGTTATTGATTTTTACCGTAATGTTTTTTTTGTCTGAAACCGATCAATCGAGTAAATATATGTTTTTTTCAAAAAATTGATAGTTTCTATTTTGAAATTAATTTGTTGTACAAATGACAGTTCAAGGATTATTTTATTAAAAATGCATGAATTTTTATCTATATTGTTTAAATAGGAACGTTCACAGATTGAGAATTTTAACATTAGACAAATTTTGATATAAATAATTCGTTTGTTTGATCCAATTAATGTAAATATTTTACCAGGAGAATTTTTTAAAAATAAATATTGATCAGTGTTCGCCATTGTTTTCAATTTTTGAAACTTGAAATATGAGCTCGATCACAACTATTTCATCCCTGAATTCTGAAGAATAAGACTTGGTTAAGCGTTTGATTGATCCGTTGAATTCTCTCAGCAAACAGTTGTATGTCTATGAAAATAACCCGGAATTAGGAGAAACGGAATTCGTTTATGATTATCACTATTCGACGGGAAATGAGACGGTAAAAGAAGTGATTTTATCGGTGATTAAATCGGAAGAATATCAATAGGAAAACGAACTCGAGGCGTACGAATCGGAACACGATTCCAATGATGAGGCGTACTGGTGCAACGACCATCTCAAACTCGATAACAACGAGGAACAGAGTGACGATGAGTCGAGCAGGAGTGATACTGGATCAAATGAGTCGAGCTCGATTGATGAGTTCGATAGATATAATAACGATGACTCGTGCATGTACGGCGTATCTGAAGTCGGTGATCGTCGAAATTTGAGTTCCCCGCGTCCCGCAATCCACCCCCCGTTGCCGGCCCACCGCAGCCACAAAATCGCTGCGCCCGTTCTTGTACCATCAGGCAGTGGGCCGACAATGTCCATGTGTAGTACTTTGAATCTGCCTCTGTCAGGAAGTTTGCCAAGTTTTGATTTCGTGTGTCTGACAATTTTTGTTGATTGACACATGTGACATTCTCGGGTCCATTTCCCGACGTCTGATTTCATCCTTTTCCAAACATTGAGGCTCGAATTAGGTCAATGGTTTTGTTAGCATCGGGATGAGCGATGTCATGCAGTCGCCAAATCTCGGAGTGGCGAAGCTTGCTGGGTAAGATGACTCGTTTCTTTTCATTGGCTACGTCTAGTAAATTCCTCCGTCTGTTCTGACGTTTAATTCATTATCTGAGAGAAGATCTGTTTATTCTCTTTCTGGTTCATTGATGAGGTCAGATTTTGATATCATCGTTATTTCGGCGCTTTTGTATCACTTGGTTCTTTGAGGTTTGCGATGTCGTCAATTCGTTTCTGGATGTGTATGACCCCGCTCTTGGAAGTTATAAAGCCAAGTAATTGGACTTCAGTGGCTCTAAAGTTGCATTTATCTTCGTTTATTTTTAATCATTTCTGTTGTAGTAGGCTCATTATATGTGAAAATGTTGCTCGAGCGAGTAAAAAAATATGATAATGTCATCAATGTAGCAGGCTGCAAAGGCTTCAGTGCCGTGAAGCAAAGCATCCATGCATCTTTGAAACATCTGGGATACATTGCGTAAGCCAAAATGCATCGTGGTGTATTCAAATAGCCTGAAGAGGGTCGTTACGGCTTTCTTGTTGATGTCGGTCTCATGAATCAGAATTTAGTGAAATGTTTTTTTTAGATTTAGCGTTGAAAAGACTGTTTTCCCGGATATTCAATCCAGGATGTCTGACAATCTGGGCAGAGGGTCATGTTGTGGAATTAAAAGACTGTAGTTACCGCAAGGACGGTAGCTCCTATCGGGTTTCTTGACGAGCACTAAAAGTGAAGACCACGAGATCGTGCTTCTTCTAATTGTGCCTTCTGCTAATAGGCGATCGAATTCCTTGCGGATCGTGCTGAGGATGTGATTCCCAATTCTTCTCAGTTTCTGGGCGATTGCAGGACCATTTGTTTCTATCCTCAATGTCAGTGTGCCCTCGGTTGCTGAGGGCGTGACGATGTGGCATATCTTCGTTGATCCCGAGATAGTGTGGTTTCTTGTTGAGATGGGATTCCTTTTGCAGAGGACAGTGATATCCTCGTGAGCAAGGAAATTTGATCCTGAAATCGGTCTCTGGACGTCCGCCAGGAAAAAGCTCCATTTGAATTTCTTTTGTATCCCCGGGAGCTGGAATTTGATCGTATGTCTGCCGTAGGTAGGGATATTCTGCCCATTTGTTGAGTATAAATTTATAAATAATTTTATAAATAATAAAAGTAGTTATTAAAAATATTTTGTTTAAATTAATAAGATATAATAAGAAAATTATTTATCATATTAAGTATAAATTATATATAAATAATGGAAATAAAACTTATTAAAAAGATAAACAAACTAAATTAAATGAAAGAATATTTACGAAAGAAAGAAAAACATATTTAAAAAGATAAATAAAGGTAATTATACTCGGAAAGAAGAGTATAAAAGAAAGAAATTTTAAGAAAAAGAACGCCCTTAATTACCTAACGAAAGTTAAAGAAAATCTTAAATAAGATCTACGTTTGATTTAAAAGGTCGAGATAATTACATTATCGAGATCAAGTGAAAGCCTATCTGAAAGAATTTATTATAATTTGCATAAAATTATCTCATGCAGAGATAATCAGAATTTCAGATTATCTAATCATCTATATAAACGACCGCGTATAGTAAAAAGGTCGACACTAAGAAGTACGTATCTAAAAGGATCAAAAGAGACTAAAAGCCAAGAGCAGAAACGATTATCAAAGTACGAAATTTTATATAATTATATTGACAGTAATATATTTTTATATATTATTTTTATCAAACTGATTTGCGGGCAAAAGAATTATCTTTTCTCGCTCTACCCAAAATACAAATTCGTTAAATAGAATATGATCTTTTAAATATTTCGAAATCAATTTCTGTAACCTTGTACATAAGAAATAAATATATTTAAAAAGAATATCCTTGTTTATTTCGTTTTATAATTGCTCTTTAATCACCTTTATATATCCCAACAAATTTGGCGCCCAACGTGGGGCTCGATTTTTGAAAAAATATTTAATATTTGAATAAAATTCGAGAGCCACGTTTGTTGGTATATTAAGCGTGATTATAAGTTTAAAGCCGAAGAAAAATATAAATACACGCAACAAATTTACCATAGTGTTTTACATTTTGAGTACAAGCAGAGCTTCACAAGCAAAACAGGCAATACATATTAACATAAAATAAATAATAAAAATAGCGAATTTACGTACAATTGTCACAAGAAGCATGTCCGACAATGAGAATAAAATTAAAATACCTCAATTAAAATCATTAGATTTCTTACCGTTAGAAAAATTTTCAGGAAAACCCGAAGAGTTTGATAAGTACTTTAAGGATTATAAGAGCTATGCAAATGCAAGCGGTTTGTGAGAAACCGAGATGACACGTAGATTACCTCTTTATTTGAAAGGATATACCCTACAAGTTTTTAATACACTGGATCCTCAGCCAACCATTGATAAAATTATTGAAAAATTGAGACCAATTATAGTAATTGACGGCGAATTAAGTAAGATTTATGCGCATAATTTTAGGAATAGAAAGAAAAAATATGAGTATTATTTCGCGTTAAAAGAATTAGCCGAAAAGGTATTTGGAAAAGAAGCCAAAATAGGATTAATTATAACTGATCAATTTTTAAATGGCATTCCCGCATATATTAGAGATGCACTGATCTTGGTAGATTAGAAATCTGGGAATTGGATGTAAATGTTACGAAAGTAAAACACCATTTTAGAATGTACAAAGGTCTGATAGCGTGAAGTTTTTGAGGAGAGAGCAGAGTTCTTCAGAATCTCAAGATCATCAAGAACATTCTTAATAACTTGTTCCGGATTGTGACGAAGAAAACGGGAAATAAAACAACCCAAATTAACACAAACAGTAGGGGAAAAATGTATGTTCTCCACACAACCCCC
>MQRK01231044.1:4549-24625 GCA_001938485.1 Girardia tigrina
CTTCAGTGACTTCTACAACCGGTTCCGGCTGGGCTCGAAGCCGTCCAAGATCTATCTGCCGAGCCAGACGCTGCACTTCTTCAATGTGCCGGCGACGTTCCGGGCGGAGGACATCGCGGACGTGGTGGTGACGGGGCGCGTCAAGGGCCCGAGCCAGGTGGTGATATTTCCCTCGAGGAAGCCGGCCAGCGGGAGGCCGGGCGGTCCCGGGAGCAGCCTGCTCGTGACGGGGCTCATCGAGTTCGATTCGCTCCAGGAGGCGGTCGAGGCGATCGTCATGGTGAACCACACGAGGCTGCTGCTGCCGCAGGTCAGTCACCCGTTTCACATCAAACTGTCGTTCAGTCCGTCCAGAATCTCTGAGCAGCACATCCTCCGGTCGACTGGAGACTCGGGCTCCGGGGCTGTCCAATCAGACAGCGCGGCCGTTGCTGGGGACCGCTCGCTCAAGCGGCACTCGAGTGACGATAAATCGGATGCGGTCGATAGCAAGAACAGCCGATAAATCATTCTGTCTAGTTTTATTCCTGTACAACGTTTTGTAAATAATCAATACAGATTCTATTTTGTGTCGTTCTTTTTCTTTTACAAAAAATCAATTATTTTTCACGGTCAACAGTAATTTTATTTCAAATAAAACTGAGTTATAATAAACTACCCGGTTCTCCTTGTCTCTTGCGTACTATTTTTTCAAGATTATCCATCTTAAAATCATTGAACGATGAAAATCAATAATCACCGAAGTTCAAACAGCTTTTGTCGGAAAGTTAAATTTGCCAGTATTTAATATTGTATGAGTAATATCTTTTGACAAATTGAATTTTTTTATGAATGGTGTCAGAAACACTGTCTAAACATGATAAAAGGATAAAATCGATCTTTGAAATGAACTCATCCATTCTTTATGCTGGCAGAAAAATTATTTTTACATTTATTAATACTTTTTTTGTGTAAGATAAACTACTTATAATTTATAAGTATATCCCTTTCAATTAATATTGTTCAGGAACTCCGATTCAAATTCTGAGATTTTAAAAAGGTTTTTCGATCAAATTTTCACATCATTTATTGTTATCGAATATGAGTGTGCCAAGTTTGGAGAAAATTGATCGACGAAAAAGCCTTTGAAAAAGGGGTAAAAAACAGCAAATGTAAAATAAATTATATTTAAAAAACTTATACATCATTTTAACTGTACATGTGTGTTATAGTTCTCATTTTAAATTGAGATTTTTATTTTACTTTAGATTGGAGGATTTTTATTTAATTTTGAAACTTGATTTAAATTCTGAATTTTTAAATTTGAAATTATTTTTCTAATTTTAAGTCATCATTCAGTGTCAATTTTATCGTTTTTCTGTATCTATTTTGCCATTCAGTATATTCTTTATTTCTGTGTTCTCCATACCATGCGGGAAGAACGAGGAAAATGTGAATGATACTTGCAGAATTTAAATAAGTCGGATTTATAATAATTATCTCAATTTTTCAAGTTATGGTGCGCACTAACATAGGCAAAAATATGTCTCCCGTGATGGTGATCGGCAAGAAAGGCCCACTGTTATTCAAAATATGCATTGGAAGCTTGACACTTTTCGTGTAATAAATGAATACTTTTTTAAAACACACAGTGTGAATGTTTATATTTCGAATAATCAAGCAAAACAAAATAGACCTTTTATCCAGACATTATTTTCTGGCATTATTGTCTATATGAAATAATTTTCGCACATTTTTCCGAAATAAAGACAAAAATCAATTACAGTAGCTGCATATTTTATTACGTTTGCACGATGGACAATTGAACATAGAGAGTACAGACATTCAGAAAAATTTGCTATAACATAGGATGAGTGTAGTAGTATACAATAGAAACAATACAGCAATTATATACGGAAGTAAGAAATTGTATGCATGAGATATTAATGTGACTCAAAATAACTGCAATCGACGATTTTTCATTTCATTAAATCGTCGAAGAAAATCATCAGATTTGATGTTATTAGTGATGTCATTTTCAAACCAGAGCAATACAAGGTTTGCTTTAAGAGAATAGGTCATAGATGTACGAAAGGGAGTTAGAACACGAGATAAAGTACTACAACTCGCCTC
Organism: Girardia tigrina; assembly: GCA_001938485.1. Taxonomy (NCBI): domain Eukaryota; kingdom Metazoa; phylum Platyhelminthes; order Tricladida; family Dugesiidae; genus Girardia; species Girardia tigrina. The sequence goes on from MQRK01231044.1 coordinate 6,662, forward strand.
ACATGTGGTAGTTGAAGCACCGAGTGTGAATGCTAAAGCTACAAGACGATACACAGAAGGAAATGCCTCTCGGTAAAAGTACAGTTCTTGCACTAACTGATGAACGTTGGTCATAGTACTAGTCAGTGCTCGAAGTGGGAAAAAATAAGTGCCGGTATGCGGAAACCGGCCATACAGTGATTTTCCTCCTCTGCTACCCAACGCCAACACCCAGACGTCAACTCCCACGCCCCCTCCCCGATTTTTTAATATATTAAAAAAAACAGTGGTTTCTTTTCATTTCCGCTCACCCAAAATTGTATACAACCCCCACACATTAACGAACCCTGAGGGAAACCAAAAACCATTCTCCGTTTAAATCTTATTGACTACACAATAAAGATATTCACTAGCGTGTGTAATGGTAACTATAGTAACTACAGATCTAACTAAGTGTCCTGTGAACAATAAACTGTCTAGAGCTGACATATTTTGTAATTGCAATCGACACCAACGTTGGCATCCTTTCCACTACCCCGATGTATCTACAACTCTATCTACAGCGCACACACTCGTGTGTGAGGTTTGTGTATATGTGAGAGAGATAGCGGTGGCAGGGGGCGATAGAAAGAGAGAGTAAGACATTACGGTTAGTCGTTAGTGGTAGTGACACTCCTGCTTACATTATGCTGTGCTTGTGTGTGCGTTTGTTTGTGTGAGGCATCATATACAGCAGTTGAGGTGAGACGGAAGCGTAGCCATATAATTCATTCCTTAATAAATGCTTTCCAATTTTTAAGCCTTAGGAAAAACAAGTGCCGGTATGAGCCGGTATTCCCCTTAATAATCATACTGCCTTAAAATCAAATAAATGCCCGTATGTCATACCGCCTCGAAAACAAGTGGCGGTATGGCATACCGGCACATCCCGGCTCACTTCGAGCTCTGGTACTAGTCCTTTTCAATAGGGATATCTTTGCAGTTTCAAAGTCATGTTGGGTTTTGCTTAAGTCCACGCACCACAAATTCGCTAATGTCTTTAACTCTTCAATATTTAAAAAGTTTTGGTGATTAGACTTTAAACATGCAAGAGACTTATAAAAGCAAAGTCTGATGTCATTTTTTTCTTTTTTTTCAGACGCATATCATCTGAGTATTCCATGGAGAGTTACACTTCTTTATAATGTTGTTTTCCCACAAGTTTTTTTATAGTTTCATTGATTTTCTCTTCTGGATTGATTGACTGTCTATGTGGTCTCAAATTAATTGGCGGTCCTTTTGTATCTATTCTGTGTTTTATCAGTGTCGTGCATCCTATATCCCATTTATCCGCCATGAAGACTCTTTTATGCCTCTCTACAATATTGATTATCTTTGGTTTATCAGCGATGTGAGGAATATTTGGTGTGTGGATGTTTTTGTGTAGTGTTTGTATGTTTAAATGTTTTAGTTTGATTTGGGATTGTGCCTCTCCTAACCAGATGAATTATCAATATTTAATTTCTTATAATCTGAAACTAATTTATTTAAATTTAGATTTAATATTCAAATTTTTAATTTTTATTATTGCAACTTTTAAATAAGTTTAATGATTTTATTTTTGTAAATTTTTAAATAATTAAAATCAAATTAATATTTAAAAATGACTATAAAAATATTTTATTTCAGCCAATAAAATTTAAAGTAAATATTTTTAAATAAAATAATCTTCTCAACTATAGTTCAGATTATAATGGGAGATATTGAAAATCGATTGATGAATCTAAGTGAAAGCAATACTATTGATCATCATAAAGATGATAATAAATGTGAATGTAATAAATGTTCTATCAAATGTGTGAGTTCTCTTAATAAGCGATATGCATCGTATTTTTGGCTTTCTGAAATCGTTCCTCGTCTGTCACTTTCCGGTCGAATCTTGCTTCTAAATTGCATACCTGAAAATTTTGATCGAGTATTTCGTCATTTTCTTTTTCCAACATAACTCAATTCCGAACTCACTCTGAAAATTTATCACGCCTATTATGTCTGGTTTAATGTCAGTTACAACTATAAACGTTATATTTCTCTGTTTATCTTTTATTTTACATTCACTGATATCTTACCAATATATTTTATCGGACTGTTATTAGCACAGTGTAATTTAATATCTGCTGCTTCCAATTTCACATCTTTTAGTTTGTCAAAAATCGTCTTGCTCATGACGTTCACTCTAGCCCAAGTGTCTAATAAACAGTCCTCCTTGATATGTTGTATCTTTACTTTTACACTTGGTCGACCTTGTATTTTGTTTTATACGATATTTTCAGCTTTCCATTCTTCTATGGTTAAAATCCTGGTTTCTTCGCTAGTATTTCTGTCCTCTACTGGTTCAACTAAACATTCTCCACAATTATCTCCGTATACATCTTTTTTTTTAAAAACTTCCGAACTTTATCATTTACGTTCCATTCTCCTGCTCCTAATATTTTCTGATTTGTCAATCAGTACGTCTATAATATCTGTTATACTACTTTTACTATAAATACCGATATTTTGTGAGTCCTTTATATTTATTAGTTTATTGCCCCGACTAGCTCCACTTCAGTCAAGACTCTGTCTTTTGGGTGATCTTCCTCCATTACTGATTCTTCATGTTCTTCTTCAATGTTCGCTACTAATCCTCTATTGTCTCATCTTCTCCTGTCTTCTCTATCTCTATATTGTTGTTGATTGTAACCCCCTCCTTGATAATTGTTATTCGTTGATCTTTGTTGGTTTCTTCTCCCGTTTAAGTTGGTGTAACATTTGTCCTCCTAATGACCTCTATTATGACACCGTTTAAATTCGGCATTCGGACAGTTTCTTCTTAAATGTCCCTGCTGTCCACAACCATGGCATTTGATTTGTCTCCTTTCTGTACAGTATTTTATAATATGTCCCTCCATTCCACATCCGAAGCATTTCCTAGTCTCCCGTTGTCTATTTATTACGCTCGAGTATTGGTTTCTCTCCAAGTTTTGCGTTCTGTTTTCTCTCACTACGTTTATCTGATCCTCTATATTCTTAATCTTATGTATCATTTTGATCTTTTCTTTTATTTTGTTGCGGTCGAAACCCCATTTTGATAAACGGACACAGAACACCAAACACAACATTCAACAAACAAAAGAAATAGAAGAATAATAACAATACAATACATATATTCAGTTTTATGAAAAAGTTTTAGTTTATCGGCCCGATCATACCTCGAAGCCGACCCCGATTCCCTCATAGATCGATAGGACGTTGAAGACACCGCAAGAGAACTAAAAACACATCATAAAGAAAAAACAGAATAAAAACTTACCTGATAAAAGAGGACGAACAACCGCCCCACCACCGGTAAAGTACTGCAAGGGGAACCCGTGAAAGTGACCCGTCAATGTTCAAAGAGCCCATGAGTAGAGATAATAAACCCTAAAAGAATAATAGTTAATTAAAATAAGGCCGAAAAATAATAAAGTTTCTTACCGACACACCCAGTGGAGCTGAGAGGTCATCCGACCCCCTCCGTGTAGCTCCTCACGAGATGAATCCCTGAGCAGAACTTGAGAGACAACAGCAGATCCCCGAAAAAAGTTATTCACCCTGAAAGAGAAGAAATTAATTAAAAACCAAACAGAAACAACAAAGTCCCTCACCGAGGTATCCCATAGAGTTAGGGGGTCAACCGACCCTCCCACGAAAGATCTTCGCGCGAGCAACCCGTGGGCGAAACCCGCAAAGCTATAGGACCTCCCCGAGAAAAGTTATGGCCCCTGAAAGATCAAATAATTAATTAAGAAATATAGAAAATTAATTAAAATTACCATGAGTCATCCGTGACTCTAAGAACAGGCATCAGCTGATGATTCCGTATGAATCACCCGTGAATCAGTCGCGTGTGTATTCTGAAAATAAAAACGTGTGTATCAACACAAAATTTCAAAATCCTATAGTAAATCAAAAATTACCAAAAATTTTTGGAGACACACGAACAAGCCCGACCAACCAGCATCATGGAGTTTTGTAGAATTCAAAGCTGGCAGCAGACGATTGGTCGAGAAGCGACAACAGGGCAACCTAGCTAAAGTATAAAACAGAAATCATTTTACGACTTAGTCGCACAAATTTCGAATTAAAAGAAACCGAACTTACGTCACACATTACGCCAATATATCAGAAGAATTTTAATATACAAGCATCAACCCGACGAGGAGAACGACCGACTACCCGAAGAAGCCGGCGATACCACCAAGCAGAAAATTGTTTGACGAATTCACGAAGGAGTGACCGAGGAAGACACTTCACTTAACCGACGTGTCGACGAGCGAGGAAGACAAACAGTCAAACCGATACTGCCGAGCGAGATTCCTTACGGATCCCATTGCAATTCTTTCGCTGTAAATAATTCTTGTTGATTTCATTTGCGATTATTTACTTAATATTGATTAATTTACTACATCAAATAAATGTATTTTCTGACGATACGTTTACTTTTTAAATCTAACTGATCCGTAAATTCGAGCCCCGGCCGTATAGTGCACCGACCTATGCGGATTCCCCTCCCGTCGTCGTCGCCGTCCCTTGAAATCCCGCGAAATTCCAAATGAGTTTCGGCGATCCGTCGAAGGTGACCTTCGATTCGAATCCGAGAGTCGCCTCGAAGATGTAAATTGACGAAGAATTTTACGGGCTAAATTTTGTTGCTTGATAATTTTTCTAATCGGGTTTTTCAATAACTGAATTTTACCATTACAGATTTTAAAATAAAATTTTTTTTTATTATTGATTTCTTTTGACTGATTTTATTGTAACAGTTTTTTCAATTTAGATTTTAAGATAGAATTTTTGCCACTAAAATTTCGTGATAATCTTAAATTAAATAGAGTTTTGTCATTGAAATTTTGCAATAATCTTAAATTGATTTTATTGCTCTTATAATAACTTACCAATTTTATGAAAGGACTTTATACCATATTTATTGAGGAAATTACAAAAATGATTAAAATTTGAAATGATTAATTTAAAATTTTCAGATTATTAAATTATTACTTATTTAAGAAAAATTAGAATTTCATAATAAATATTAACAATTTACGTATAGTTGGTGAAATCTTTATGAGACGTAGTAAAGTTTTATTTGAATTATTAGAGTTGACATTTTTCTGAGAGTTTTTCGTGACATTTGCGTCTAAGTTTAAGGATGGTCTCCATAATACAATAATGAGGATTTTAAATGAAATTTTAAATCGGAATTTTATAAAAATTATTGACTCTGTAGTAGTTTTTCCGTAATCTCCAGTTAAGTTTGATAGTTTTACGAATAATAAATTTATCCACAAAATTATCACATGATTGTATCTCATACTTTAATCATTTATAAGCGATTTTTACAATAGAGTTTTCTTTTATTAAACGAAATCTAGGCCAGTTTAGACACTACTTGCGAGAATTTTTGACCGCGAATTAAAAGTTTTAAAGTGAAAGTTCCTAAACCTATTGTTGGTAGAAATTACTAAAGGGTCTCATATTGAGCGTACTAAGAAAACTGTAACGATACATTACTCTAACACGAATAAAGACGAGATACCCGAGGAAGAAGCGGTTCCAGAAAATATGCATAACCAAACCAATATGGATACGACTTTGATGAATTACATACTGAAGGTGATAATGACGGTATGCATTGATAAGAATGTATATTAACATAACGCCTATCAATTGATCATTTGGCTACATGTGGCGGGCGCCAGCGCATCATTATAGACGGACATGAGTGATACACTCACCGGAGGATTAAACAGTTGCACAGATCAAAATCATCTCCTATTGATACTGACCCAGGTGGGAGGCCCATAACCTATCCCATCTTTAACCGAACCCGAAGGCCCCTTGAGCTTGGCACTGCTAGGCAGATGTCAGGCAAGATAGGAGGCGTCCGACTCTACATATAACGTCGTTTAAAATAGGAATAAAATTACAGTGGGTTGTGGTTGACCCTTAACAATCACTGGGGGCTCAAGAGTCATCAGAAATGTTTCTATTCGAAGGGATCGTGACAATTTGTTCTACTCCTTTTACATTATTCCTCCGAACTTCTTTCAAGATATCCATGTTATCACAACAGTTCATTAATAATGTTTCTATTATGCTTTTTTTGACATGTTATGTTGCATAATTCTTTCTGCTATCTTTTCTATTTTTTCGAAAAAAAACTTCAGTTATATCATCCTTCATCCTATACCGGCAAGCTTCTGACCAATCATCAAATAGCGAAGATGTAATACCAAATGCTTTTCGAAGTCGATTTTTATAACCACTTATCGAATTGTCAACGGTCTTATATTATTCCTTTATGTCTCTGTCCAACAGACACAAGACAATGACGTCTTGTTTCGCTTTTGCCACTCCCGCGAATTGAAAGAATGTTTCACAATCTTCTATGAATGAATGTCTCAACATTGTCACCTTTCCTGAACTTTTCAGGTAGTAATTGGTTCATGAAGTTGTCCAAAGCAGCGTTGTTCGTCATGTAAGTAGTGTTTATGCCACTTTCATTATTATCAAATTCCGAAGTCATAATTTACACCAAAAAATTTATTAATATCAACAATTCACATACTTAAACAAATTTCTTGTTAATTCAATTATTTCACCCAAAATTAATTCATTATTTTTTTCGATTAAATTTTGAAAATTTATGAAATTTAAACCTTAAATTATTTTACATTTTTTACGAACTTTTACGAAATTTAAACCTTAAAATAATTTTACATTTTTTACGAAATTTAAACTTTAAAATAATTCAAACATTTTTACGAAACTTTATCATAAAAACTAATTAATTTAAATTTACAATAAACCCTTTTATTAAAAAATTATTTCTTAAAATATTAATCCGTTAATTATTTATTTTAAAATTTATTTAAACTTATTTCATAACTTTTATTAAAATATATCAATTGTTATTACTATAAGCATATTTTAAATAAGTATTTAATTTATCATATTTTTACTCTACATTTTAATTTTTTAATTTATTTCTTTTAAATTTTCAAATTAAAAAAATAATAAACTATTTTGGCAAAACTTAAATTTAAACCCCTCATATACACTATTTTATAAAAATCTCATTTTAACTTAATCTATAAGTCTACTTTTAGAAATGTAATTATTGAATTATTAAATTGATTAGATTTCAAATTCGAAAATTTTATGAACTCAAAAAAGCCCCTAACCAATGTACATGATGCCAAAACAAATTTTTCTATCCAAAATAATTAAAATTACCAAGCAAAAAAAGTTTTAAAATATGTATAATAATAATTACTTAAATCGAATAAACTTTTTAAACTAAAATTTTAAAATTTATAAATTTAAGGACATAAATGATGATGTAAAGAAAGTGTTAATTGATAGGGGACCAAAGAAATTTCAAAATAGAAGTCAAACATACCCAGCTCTAGCTAGACTATGTGGACCAACAGGTAAGCGCCGTGTACTTACAAATGAGCTTCTGCAGTCCAGAATAAAAGTCACTCTCAATATCACACTGGTCTGCGCGTGCAAATTCTAAAAAGGTTCTATGGAATAAAAACCACAATATAATGCTCGCACTACAGCACATTTTAGAAGATGTACAACAGAAGACTGATACCAAAGAAGAAAGTAAAGCACTGCATAAACACCTTGGGACCTTGGAAACTGCTTTCATGACGAAGTTCTGGGACTACGTGTTACGTTGTTTTGCAGCAACGTCTTTGGTACTGCAGAAGAGTGACATTGACATTGTAACATGTGTTGGAGCAGTCAAATCGCAGCTAGTTTTTGTGGAGCAGCAGAGAGGTTTATTTTAGAGCTGTAAAGCTCAAGCACTGATGGTTTTTGGAGTAAGCAAGACATTTACGGATAACAGAAAGCGCAAAGCGAAAATGCAAGCGATTTTCAGATGAATTGAATGCTGCTGAAGATCAAAGTAGCCTGAATCTAGATGGAAGGAGATCATTTAAAGTAAACACTTTCTATGTGGCTATCGATAACCTTACTAGCAATCTCCGTTATCGTCTGGAGGCTTACGAAAATATTTCTGAACTGTTCGGTATTCTATTCTCAGCTGAAACATTATCTGCTCAAACAATTATCCTCAAAGCCAAGACTCTATCGGATGTATATTCTTCTCATTTTGACAGTGGTTTGTGTGATGAGCTGCTTCAGCTTGTGGAGTTTGTTGTAAGTTATAATGGAATAAAGACTACACAAGATGAATTCAGTGACACCAAAGCAACTGTTGAACACATTGCTTAAGAGTGGGATGCACTGCACATTTCACAATGTATACACCAATTTGAAACTGTTTTTAACACTATCAGTTACCAACTGAAAAAGAGAAAGGTCGTTTTCCAACATGGCACGAGTAAAAATGAACTTCGTACATCAATGGGTTAGAGAAATCTCAATTTACTTGTGCTCATGTCAAAAGAATGGGATATTACACGATTGTTGGACTTTAACGATGTTGTGAATCAGTTTGCAACGAAAAATATGAGGTAGAAACCATTTGAAAAAGTAGACTACAACGGCATTGAACGACTCCCTGTCCTGACTGATAGTAAAAATCACGGCTGCGGAGTCGGACTAAAATTGTCCGACTCCGATTCCGCCTCCAATAGTTTTAAAATTTCCGACTCCGACTCCAACTCCAACTTCGACTCCTCTTTTGGTCAATTTATATATATATATACAGTCGGCTATTTTTTCAGTTATTTTTAATTAAACAGAAACGTAAAAAAAGAAAAGACTTAATAATTAACTTTCGAGGTACAAAAATATACATTTGTATATCAAATAAAAAAATATTTATTAATCTTGAAATAAAATTTTTTCTTTTTGAAATGCAATTGTTAATTTTTGAAATACAATGGTTAATTTTAAAAATTCAAATTTTCTTTTTTAAATAAAATTATTAAATTTTGAAACACAATAGTTAAAAATTTAATAAATAGAACATGATAATTAATGATAAGACTAAATTATAATTAGTAACACTAAATTAAAAATAATTTTCAAAAAGTTTGCGGTTAAGAAATTAAAAAAATTGGTCGGAGTCGTAGTTGGTGTCAAGTTTCACGACTCCAACTCCAACTCCGACTTACTCAAAAATCCTTAAACTCCGACTCCTTGACTCGGACTCCGCAGCTCTGGTTAAAACGACTACAATCTATTTTTTAGTAGTAAGTTGGTTTTTACCACGTTTTTCTTAGCTTGGTTTCTTGTCTGTCTGTCTGGAACAAATCTTGCGATTGATTTTTCGACCACTTTCAGTCATCCAATTGAGCTGATTTTTTTATACAGACTTGCTTCCGATGACAATACAATATTTTAAAACATTTACTTTACGGATGTACGGAAAAAATCAATAAATTGAACAAATATTGTGAAAATCAAGTGATAATTAAGTGTAGAAGTATTAAAATTAGGTTTAAAAATTATTTTGAAATAAAACTTTGTTATTTGGTTTTATTATCATTTCTGTTATTCGAAATCAATCGAAAGATTTGAATTCCTAAATTGATAACTAAAAATAGTAAAATAATATTATTAATAAAAAAATTTTTTTATAAAAACAACCACGTTTTTCAAGCATTACCAATGCACTAAAAAGAGGAAAATAATTTTTTTTCTAGACGTGTGCGAAATTTTATAGCTCTTACTAAAAAGGATTGTTACTAAAAAGTAGTAAAGAGGAAATAGCAGTTACTAATAGGGTTGCCAGTTGAAACTTCGAAGAATACCGGAAAAAATTTAAAAATAAAACAACAAAAATTTATTTTCCATATATTTTTATTTATTATTTTTGGTTCTTATATTTTTCATTCTGCGATGTAGCTTTTAGCAGTTTTTTATTTTTAGAAAATATTTCTCTTATATTTTGGCATGTATAAGGAATATTAAAGAAGATACAAAGTTCACTTTTAAGTAAATTCAACGACATTCGATTACGTTCGTTGGTCCATAGATTTCCCATCACACTAAAAATCCTTATTATTTAATTTATCCCTTTATCACCAGCAGAAAACTTTGAATTAATACTTTAATGTTTTGTATTAAACCAAAATAAATTTTTCCATAGCCCACTACGATAAAAAAAATGACCATTTAGGAATGTTTATTTGTCCTTCAAAACTTTGAGCGACCAAAAAAATAAAAAAATACGAATACCTCATATTTGAAGATTGTGGAAATAAGCTTCGGGAGAAATACCGTCAAATGTAAGTCCGGTTTTTATAATTTTTTTATACCGAACAACCAGTTGAATTAACGGACTGTCCGGTTCAAAACCGGACATCTGGCAACCTTAGTTACTAATAGCAGTAATTCAGAAATTCGTCCCACGTTTTTGGTTAGGTATAAAATTTCTCACATGTCTAGAAAAAAATTATTTTCCTCTTTTTAGTACATTGGTAATGCTTGAAAAACGTGGTTGTTTTTATAACATTTTTTTTATTAATAATATTATTTAGTAGTAAGTTGGTTAAGTCACTTGCAATGTTCGATTGATGTTTGACAATATTTAATAATTGTAATGATAAAATAATCTGTTACACGATTACACACGCGAAAAGGTACATTGGTGATGATTAGTGGTAACTGTTCAGTTCTGTGCTCGAGTTTCTAGCCTATTCTATGCGAATGTGTGTTAAGTTACTTTAAGTAAAATTTTTGCAATCCATCATTGAGGGGTGGGGTAATGCATGGCGAGGCCAAAGGGCCCATAGATCTTTAATCCGACTCTACCTGCACCGTATAAAGGATTTCTCTCTCTTAGTTATTCTCACAATTGTAATAACCAGAGTGATTCGCAAATGATCTTGGCGTTCATATAAACATATATCGTAATGAATAAACATAATAAATCATCATACCCTTGTCGCTCTCTTTTTAACATATACAATTAAAAAACAAAATAATATAAATATACAGTAGAACATAGATAGACTGAGCAGAGGTTCAAATCGCTATGTAATCACGTTTTTCGATTTCGATATTTTACAATAATAATAAAGATTATAATAAGTTTACATAAATAATATAAAATATTAATAGATATATAGTCGAAAATGTTATTAATTTTCATTTTTTCATGTTGGGAAAATGATTTTGGTGATAGATACTCAAAATATTACCGTGATGATTTTCAAAAAAAAAACAGTCAAAACATTAATTAATCCGTGTTAATGTGATTCAATAAATGTTGATCAATTAAATAACTCAATCGATATAAATAACAGTAATTAAAGATCGCTTAATTTAAATTCAAAATATCGAAATATTTTATATCTTACAAATACTTTACTTAAACAAAGTAGACTTTAAAGTGAATATTTCTTTCTGTAAGATTTCATTCCATTGAATATCGAATATTATTATTATTTTGTAACTTTATATTAAGTTTTTTACTGATTTTTTCTCTCACCTTATACAAAAGCGTATTTAAATTTTTTTCACTATCTAAAATGTTTTATTATTAATAATTATTTAAATTAGTTAAAAAAATACACAAAATTCGTTGTAAAAAAATATAAAAAAAATATAAAAAAAACAGTATCAAAATATGTTTGTTAAAATAACACTTTATTTTGTAAGTGGTAAATTTGTTTCTTGTTAACATCCTCAAAATACTCTTTGTATTGTGACTAGTATTAATTTGAATAAATACAAATGTCTTCTACAGAATACTTCAGCGACCATGAAAGTGAAGTTCGTATCTCATTTAATTATTGTAATAATTGTATGAAATATTCATTTTTGTAGAGTTCTACCAATTGCAGTATATTAATTTATGAATGTAAATTAACTTTAATCATTAGATCACATAGTCGGTGCTCATTCGAGTGACGAACAGAATTCAAATAATGAGATCATATCAAAGATAGAATGTCCATTCTTAGTAAAAACGTCAAATAATGAATACGGAGTGGCTGTGATTAATATACAGAGAGAAAATGACGAAAGTTATGGCGTTAGAATGAACGATGACAACCGAGTGAGTTGTTTGTTTGATTGTAATGGAGTTAGAGATTCATTACACAAGAATTACTAGTTTGAATGGTTTTGACGTGGAACAGATGGAGCATCAATCATTTTATTTTTAAACTAGTAATTTTATAAGCTATCAGCGTAACAATGACTTAGATTTGATTTTCTCAGTTTTTATTAACATAAAAAATGTTAATTGTTGAATCTTTATTTTTTTTAAATTTAATTTTTTTAATTTTTAACTTTAAAATTGTTAATTTTTATTAAATATTTTAATTGTTAATTTTTTATAATAATATACTGTATAAGCTCTAATAGGCCCAGCTTTCATTTTAGCCACCATCTTGGAATGCATGAGAAAGAAATTTTAATCCAATCATTATCATTAAAACTCATTATGCGCCGCGGGGATTTTTAGAACTTATACGGTATATTTATTTTTATTGTAAGTAAAGGATGATTGAGCGCAACCTACACAATTATATAAACGTATACTTTCTAATCATAAATAATTATACATTTATGCAATAAGTTATTACATTAATTTTATTTGTATATTTCATCCCCATTATTATCTTAGTTGGTGCTGACAAATTCTCATTTAATGACATTTCACATCAGATCAATTGCGTATAATAATTTTGTTTATAGTTTATCCCATTATTTCTTAATATTTAATTTTTCATATCTTTTTCAACTCATATCCATCTTTTTCTAATTATAGTTTTGAAGTGTATTTCAGGTTGATTATTAAATTAAATTTAATTAATTAACTATAAGTCGCAACTTTTCATGAAATTATGAATAAAAAAACTTAAATATTAAAAATATTTTTCCACTTATAAACTTACAGATATTTATAAATAAAATCAATTCTGTTGATTAAAATTTAATTTATTTCGCACAAACATATTTTCAATAATTCTTATTTTACAATTTTTACTTTATAATATTTTTATACTTCCTAATCATAAATAAATTGACCATATTTTATAGGTATGATTATTGAACTTTGAATTATATTTTTTTGTCTGAAATATAATCTGTAATTTTAATTTTTTCGTAATATAAAATATTTATTTAACCCTTTGTGGTACCGTGGTTTTTTAAAATTATTTGTTTTTAAAGCCTTCCTTTTCAATCAGATTATTTCATCCTCCACCGACTGACATTCTAGTGCAAAGTATTTTTTATGAATAAATGATTTCATATTATATGGATGCATCTCCAATGATTATTGAAATAATTACCTTGAATAAATGCACCTAAATTTACCGTTTGGATTTAAAAACTAATTTTGAAATAAAATTTTGATAATTACGAATTCTGTTTCAAAATTTGAAAACGATATAAACGCAATTATCAATTTTCATAAAATATATATTAGAAAAATTTCATTATTTATAATACTTTTTTGAATAGTGTACATTTTTATTAAAAATAATACAGAAAAAATGAAAATAAAAAAAATTCCAGTGCGGAACAGCCTTATGCTGACAAGTCCAGAAACCAAATAACAATAAAAATAAAAATATTCATAAATAAAACATTTAATTTATTGATTTTAAAAATGATAAATATGAATTAAAAACTTTTTTTGAGAATTTACCTAAAATTTTAATAATTTAGAATAAAGACAATTATCGAGAAATAGAAGATTTTGATTTTATGGGTTTTATACTTCCATCTAAATCCGTCAAAAAGATAGAAGCAACCGTTGACTATCTTCCAGATTCCAAATATATTGATGATGCATCTGTTTTTTACACGGAATTCGATTTTTCAGAAACGGTACAGCCGAAATCATTTTGCAAATTCAGAAGCTCTGAGGAGACAGACAAATTAAAAATTGTTAAACGAGTCAAACTCAATTTGGTCGAATGTTTACAAATTGAAAAAGTAATAACAATCATTCTTGAAACTTCAAATAAATTTTTTGTAGATCGGTTGCTGTAACAAAAAATATTTTGTTAAAATCGAAGACGTAAAAGTAATTGAGAATATGAGACGAGAATTGGAATACTACAATCATACCATTATTAAACCTCAATCCATTTTGAACATAGACACTGGAAATGTTAATAAGTTTCGATTAAACGAACCTGTTCAATTCGAAGATGACCAAGATTCCAGTTTCCAAGGGAAATTGGTATGGACCGGTAAGGTTAATGATGTCACAGCTTGCTTAGTCATTTTGGTAATACGCATTTTTGTGAGATTTGCAGTAATTGTTTTTGGTAGAATGATTATCAAGAACTCGAACCATATACAATAAGTGGAACATTTCTGAATCAAACTCTTTTTGAAGGCGAAGAACGGGCTATTTTTGTCGGAGCTTCAGCAATTAATCATGGTAATTTGTAATTTTAAAGAAGAATAAATTACATTCAGACGTTATATCGTATCTAACTTGCAAGAAAACCGGATTGCAGGTTGTCGATCCAAAATATAAACATACAATTAAGAACGAGAATTTCACAGAGAAGCTGTTAATATTTTCTTTTAATTCAAAAAAAGTTTCGATGAAATTGAAATGGAAAGGATGCATCTACGCCCAGATGGCAGTTGGCTGTGAAATGGTTATTATAAATATATTATTTATAAATATATTATTATTATTTATTTATTTATTATTATAAATATATTATTTATTTATTTAATATATTTTTCAAGTGTTTACGTATTTAATTAATGTCTCTATATGATGGATCTCAGTATTACTTTTACCTGTTTCATTTCACAATTTCATGACAACCGGAGTCTTGAAGTTTTCTTGATTGATTCTAGTAAATAAAATTCGATCTCTTTAACTTCTATTCTCATCTGCTTGAAACTTTCGCTAAAGATGACTATTTGCACCAGAATTTTGAAAGAAGTCCCCTATGTCGCCTAACGAGTATCGATGTTTTCGAAAGGATATCGACGCTTTTCATCTAACATTCTTTTTTAACTCATTTCTTACTTATTGTTATTTCTAAGAAACTTACATCTTTTTACCGGGTGAAATCGAAAACAGTCAAATACACATGGTGCCTTCAAGAAGTATCCAACCCAAGGTAAAAATTGTAAAAGCAAATTTTAGTTTTTTATTGATAAACTTCAATTCGGATGAAAATTTTTTTATGAAAAACAAAATTTGTCCATTAGAAATATATTTATTGACAATATATTTTGACGGATCAACCGTTATCTTCAGGTCACTGATTAATCAAAAATTCTCAATAAGCTGGTTGAGACTACCGATTGAACACTGATTTCAGGGCAACGTGACCTAATTAACAATGCTTCACACGACATTCTCCCAATAACTATCAAAATTCTTACACAGAATTTTGAAATTATCAATATTAATAACACATTTACGTTTTTTCAAATGTTCTGCAATACTACTCTTACTTTCTTTTTTTTGCATTTATATACAGGTGAATTAATCTGATTAATATTATTAACTGATTAATAATCAGTAACCTGAAGAGAATCTAGGAAAGTACGGTCCCAAATCTACATAGTGGGACATTACGATCCCCCATATATTTTTACACTGTAATGTAATCAGACATAAAATATATAATAAAACGCAGAAGAGTCTGTTTAGAGACTAAAGAATTAAAATTGCACATATATAAAAAAATGTAAAAAAAGTTATAATTATAACGTTATGAATATAGTAATTTTATTCGCTGTTTTTCCCGGGACTCTGTTCCTTATTTAAAAAAATAATCAGTTTAATTTACAATAATTTCAATAATTAGATAAAAGATGCCGTGGTTTAGGGTCTTGTCGATATTCTGAAAAGAGGAAACAATAATTAAAGAAATAAAAACTTACATTACAATAAATATATATACAAAATTAATTCATGTCCTGAAATTGTCAAAATAAATATTTTTTTTTAAAAAAAGAAGCAAATTATAAAAGTAAATATACAGTATATTTACAATACAAGTATAAATTAATTTATTATACTGAGAACCTTAATTCTTCATCGAAGATAAGTTGTAGCTGACACCGCGTAAAAAAATCTAATTTATTTACATCTGCTGCATAACGTTCACAAAGTGTTCGGAGACGTTCTTGCACACGTGCTGCAATAAGTGACCTTTTTCTTGCAGGTTCAGCTCCATCTAAAGTTTGTGCACGTAATGTCCTAGCATTTGATTCTAATTCTCGAAGATCTATAATTAAACGGTATATGTTAGGGTGATCGATACCTACCAGTATTCTAAATTTGTTTTTATTTCCTTCTACGAGGTTATTGGTCCTTTCCCCATCCTCTAAAGTAACATCGTGAACATTCCAGATATTTGGTGGAAATAATGGGGGAATTCTTCTTAATGTATGTATTGTTGGGGTTCCAAAAAAAATATATATAAATTTAATTTCAAAATCTAATAAAAATTTAAAATAATTCGTTGGTTAAAATTAATAATTTTTTGATTATTAAAATAGTATTTTTAATAAAATTTATAAATATTTGTAAATATTTTGAGAATTGTTTTAGTTATTCAATTTTCAAGGTTAGGAAAAATTAGTATATAAGCAATAGTTATTTCAGTTACAATTCACAAAAATTATTACTCAAAGAAGATTTAAAAGCCTGCATGTACGGTGTTAGAAGACAAAAGATCGGTACTAAAATATATTTAAATGAACTAAATCACAAACACACATACATCAGTTATATACATAATAAATGGAGAGTCAAAGGTTAACTCTGTTCTCGACCCCGTAATTGTTATATAATACAAATTTAGAATTATTCTAAATTTGCTGATTGCGCAACATTTCATTTAATTAATTTAATTCTATAATATCTCACATACGGTAATTTTGATTTTTAATAATATTAGTTAAAATTCAAGTATCCTGTAAAGGAGAAAAGTTAGTTTATAAATTAAATTGATACATTACGAAAATATCAGTATCCTGTAAAGGAGAAGTTAAGTTTTAAATAAAATAGATTAGCATCGCTCGAACTAAAAAGTTGTTGTAACTGTTCAATCGAAGTTTGATCTTTGAATTGAAGTGTACTGAAAAAGTTAAATTTATATTTGTACTTCAATTGTTGTTTACAGAATAAATTATTATTAAAAGGTCTTGTTCATTCTTCATATATTATTGTTGGAAGAAACCTTTTGTTCATTTGGAGTCAGAATTAGTAGTTGATTAAAAATTTAAAATAAAACGAGATTTTGATTGTATACCCAACAGTATTCCATTTCTCATGACGTTCCTATACTTGCCAGTTACATATGTCGCATTTTTTTCAACGTCAACAAAGTTAGATTAAGGCTTTCAGACAAAAAAAAACAATTTTCGTTTAACAAAATAATAATTGTTAATAAAATACAATTTTACACAATAATAATAATTTCACAAAAACCTTTCTTTCAAAATCACAATATATATATATATATATATATATATATATATATATATATATATATATATAATATGTCGAAAGAGTCAAACAATTCTTCACCTTCAGGTCTGATAACTCCTCTCAATGCACGTACACCTTCAGGAACATCTGTAACCGGAAGAAATGCTAAAGTAGGAATCATTTTTACCTGGTTTCGGAACTCTTCATAGTCTTTATATAATGGAACTAAACCACAAGTCTGAACGCGCTTGAAATTATTCTACGACAAATGGAACAAACAGCCAACCAATTTTGTTCCAGCAAAAAAAACTTGCGTGATTGCTGTCATTGCCGCAGTTTCACAATCTATATGGATTTCTTGAGAGTCACAGCTACCAAATCCGTGACGTACACAAATGGCGTTCAATTCTGAAAACATTTCAACATAAATATCATTAGTCTCGTTTTTTACCACGTTTTTATTAGCTTGCTTTCTTGTCTGTTTGTCTGTTTGTCTGTTTGTCTGTCTGGAACAAATCTTGCGATTGATTTTTTGACCACTTTCAGTCATCCAATTGAGCTGA